>ML662379.1:5072-20139 GCA_007570785.1 Antilocapra americana | reverse complement strand
CTGCATGTGATGTCATACATATGCCCAGTGTGCTGACACATTTATTGGATGTGCCGTTATTTGTATAGAAGATGTGATGTCATATACAGTTGATGGGACTTCACAGATAGTGGGTGTGATGGCATGAATACAGTGCAAGGGATGTCATAAATACAGTGGTGTGATGTGAGAAGGAGTGGATATGATGTCATAAAGAGTTCATGTGACGGCATAGATACATTGGGCACGATGTCATACTTAAGGTACTTGTCATCTAACTTATACAGTGGGTTTGAGGGCTCAGATTGATGCAGTATCACAAGGACAGAAGACGTGATTTCATATAGCTTTGATGTGACTTCATATACATTGTGGTTGATGTCATGAGTACATTGGATGTGATGTTATAAATAAACTGGTGTGACGGCATAAAGAGTGGATGTGGTGGCATATAGATTACGTATGACATCATACACATAGAGGGTGTGAAGTCATATGCATAGTGGTTTTGAAGAAAGGATACAGTGGAGATCATGTAAGATAGAGTGGGTGTGATGTCAGATAGAGTGCTGGTGCTGTAATCTACAGTGCCCTCCTGATGTCTCATTAGTAGATATAATGTCATAGACATAGTGAGTGTGATGTCACAGATGAATTGCCTGTGATTTCACATGCAGCATGGATGTGATGTCATAAAGTGGACGAGACTTCATATAGAGTGGGTGTGACATCATGACTACAGTGGATGTGATGTCATACCGTGGACATGGAGTCCTAAGAGTGTGTGTGATATCATGATTACACCTGAGTTGATGTTTGAAACACTGGGGTGTGATGTCATAAAGTGGGGATATGACATCATAGAGAGCATATGATGTCATACAGGTAATGGGTGTGATGGGCATAGAGTGGGTGTGATATCACCTGTACAGTGGGTGGAATGACACTGATACAGTGGAAGCGATGTCAGATATAGTGTGTGTGATGTCCAAGAGAATGGGTTGGGAAACCCGTATACTGCATATTATGTCATACATATATTGGATATGATATGTATACATGCCATGTGTGTGATATCATCGAGACAGTGGTGATGATGCAGTCGAGTGAGTGCAATGTCATGAATAATGTGATTTAATGTCATAAATAGTGAATGCGATGTCCAGTCTAGTGCAGGTGATATCATGCATATGCCCAGTGTGATGACACTGGTACTGGATGTGCTGTTATTTGTATAGAAGATGTGATGTCATATAGACTTGATGGGACTTCACAAATAGTGGGTGTGATGGCATGAATACAGTGCAAGTGATGTCATAAATGCAGTGGTGTGATATGAGAATGAGTGGATATGATGTCATATAGAGCCCATATGATGGCATAGATACATTGGGCACAATGTGATACTTAAGGTACTTGTCATCTAACCTATAAAGTGGGTTTGAGGGCTCAGATTGATGCAGTATCACAAGTACAGAAGATGTGATTTCATATACCTTGGACGTGACTTCATATACATTGGGGGCAACGTCATGAGTACATTCCGTGTAATGTCATAAATATAGTGGTGTGACGTCATAAATAGTGGATGTGATGGCATATAGAGTATGTATGAATCATACACATAGAGGGTGTGATGTCATATGTATAGTGGTTTTGATGAAAGGATACAGTGGAGATCATGTGAGTTAGAGTGGGTGTGATGTCAGATAGAGTGGTTGTGCTGTCATCCACACAGGGCTCCTGATGTCGCATTAGGGGTTGTGATGTCACAGACATAGTGAGTGTGATGTCACAGTTAAATTGCCTGTGATTTCACATGCAGCGTGGATGTGATGTCATAATTTGAATGAGACGTCATATGGAGTGGGTGTGACGTCAGTATTACAGTGGATGTAATGTTATTCCGTGCACATGGTGTCCGAAGAGTGGGTGTGATAACATGAATACATCTGATTTGATGTTTGAAACACTGGGGTGTGATGTCATAAAGAGGGGATATGACGTCATAGAGAGCATATGATGTCATACATGTACTGGGTGGGACGCGCTTTGAGTGGGTGTTGTATCATCTGTACAGTGGGTGGAATGACACTGATACAGTCGAAGCGATGTCAGATATAGTGTGTGTGATGTTCGAGAGAATGGGTGGGGAAACCCATATCCTGCATATGATGTCATACCTGTGTTGGATATGATATGCATACATGCAATGTGTGTGATATCATTGAGCGAGTGGTTGTGATGATGCAGTCGAGTGGGTGCAATGTCATACATACTGTGATTTAATGTCATAAATTGTGAATGAGATGTCAAGCCTAGTGCATGTGATGTCATTCCTATGCCCAGTGTGATGACACAGGTATTGGATGAGCTGTTATTTGTATAGAAGATGTGATGTCATATACAGTTGATGGGACTTCACATGGAGTCGGTGTGATGCCATGAATACAGTGCAAGTGATGTCATAAATGCAGTGGTGTGATATGAGAATGAGTGGATATGATGTCATATAGAGCCCATATGACGGCATAGATACATTGGGCACGATGTCATACATAAGGTACTTGTCATCTAACCTATAGAGTGGGTTTGAGGGCTCAGATTGATGCAGTATCACAAGTACAGAAGCTGTGATTTCATATACCTTTGACGTGACTTCATATACATTGGGGGTGAAGTCATGAGTACATTGGTTGTGACGTCATAAATATAGTGGTGTGACGTCATAAAGAGTGGATGTGATGGCACATAGAGTATGTATGACATCATACACTTAGACGGTGTGATGTCATACGTATAGTGGTTTTGATGAGAGGATACAGTGGAGATCATGTGAGATAGAGTGGGTGTGATGTCAGATAGAGTGGTTGTGCTGTCATCCACACAGGGTTCCTGATGTCGCATTAGTGGTTGTGATGTCACAGACATAGTGAGTGTGATGTCACAGTTATATTGCCTGTGATTTCACATGCAGCGTGGATGTGACGTCATAAATTGAATGAGACGTCATATGGAGTGGGTGTGACATCAGTATTACAGTGGATGTAATGTTATTCCGTGCACATGGTGTCCGAAGAGTGGGTGTGATAACATGAATACACCTGATTTGATGTTTGAAACACTCGGATGTGATGTCATAAAGAGGGGATATGACGTCATAGAGAGCGTATGATGACATACAGGTATTGGGTGGGACGGGCATAGAGTGGGTGTGATATCATCTGTACAGTGGGTGGAATGACACCCATACAGTGGAAGCGAGGTCAGATATAGTGTGTTTGATGTCCAAGAGAATGGGTAGGGAAGCCAATATACTGCATATGATGTCATACCTGTGTTGCATATGATATGCATACAAGCAATGTGTGTGATATCATCGAGCGAGTGGTTGTGATGATGCAGTCGAGTGGGTGCAATGTCATACATACTGTGATTTAATGTCATAAATTGTGAATGTGATGTCGAGTCTAGTGCATGTGATGTCATACATATGCCGAGTGTGATGACTCAGGTATGGGATTTGCTGTTATTTGTATAGATGCTTTGGGCACGATGTCATACATAAGGTACTTTCATCTAACCTATACAGTGGGTTGGATGCCTCAGATTGATGCAGTATCACAAGTACAGAAGATGTGATTTCATATAACTTTGAAGTGACTTCATATACATTGGGGGAGACGTCATGAGTACATTGGGTGTGATGTCATAAATATAGCAGTGTGACATCATAAAGAGGGGTTGTGATGGCATATAGAGCACGTATGACATCATACACATAGAGGGTGTGATGTCATACGTATAGCGGTTTTGATGATAAGATACAGTGGATATCATGTCAGATAGAGTGGGTGTAATACCTGATAGAGTGGTTGTTCTGTCATCCCCACAGTGCTCCTGATGTCTCATTAGTGGATATAACGTCATAGATATGGTGAGTGTGATGTCACTGGTAAATTGCCTGTGATTTCACACCCAGCTTGGATGTGATGTCATAAAGAGGATGAGACATCATATAGAGTGGGTGTGACGTCATGATTACAGTGGATGTGATGTCATACTGTGGACATGGAGTCTTAGGAGTGGGTGTGATTTAATGAATACACCTGATTTGATGCTTGAAACACTGGGCTGTGATGTCATAAACAGGGGATAAGACGTCATAGAGAGCATATGATGTCATACGGGTACTGGGTGTGATGGAAGTAGAGTGGGTGTGATATCATCTGTACAGCGGTTGGAATGACAATGATACACTGGAAGCGATGGCAGATATAGTGTGTGTCAAGTCCCAGAGAATGGGTAGGGAAAACCATATACTGCGTATGATGTCATACATATATTGGATATGATATGCTTACATGCAATGTGTGTGATATCATCGAGAGAGTGGTTGTGATGATGCAGTCGAGTGGGTGCAATGTCATACATACTCTGATTTAATGTCATAAAGAGTGAATGTGATGTCGAGTCTAGTCCATGTGATGTCATACGTATGCCCAGTGTGATGACACAGGTATTGGATGTGCTGTTATTTGTATAGAAGATGTGATGTCATATAAAGTTGATGGGACTTCACATAAAGTGGGTGTGATGGTATGAATACAGTGCAAGAGATGTGATAAATACAGTGGTATGATGTGAGAATCAGTCGATATAATGTCATAGTGAACCCATATGACAGTATAGATACATTGGGCACGATGTCATACCTAAGGTACTTGTCATCTAACCTATATTGTGGGTTGGATGGCTCAGATTGATGCAGTATGACAAGTCCAGAAGATGTGATGTCATATAGCTTTGAAGTGACTTCATATACATTGGCGGTGATGTCATGAGTACATTGGATGTGATGTCATGTAGAGTACATATGACAAAATCCACATAGAGGGTGTGATGTCATACGTATAGTGGTTTTGATGACACAGTACAGTGGAGATCATTTCAGATAGAGTGTGTGTGATGTCAGAGAGTCTGGTTGTGCTGTCATCCACACAGGGCTCCTGATGTCTCATTAGTGGATATAACATCACAGACATAGTGATTGTGATATCACAGAAAAATTGCCTGTGATTTCACATTCCGCGTGGATGTGATGTCATAAGGTGGATGAGATATCATATAGAGTGGGTGTTAGGTCATGATTACAGTGGATGTGATGTCATACAGTGGACATGGAGTCCTAAAAGTGGGTGTTTTATCATGAATACACCTGATTTGATGTTTGAAACACTGGGGTGTGATGTCTTAAAAAGTGAATATGAGCCATAGAGAGCATATGATGTCATACAGTTACTGGGTGTGATGGGCATAGAATGGGTGTGATATCCTCTGTACAGTGGGTTGAATGACACAGATACAGTGGAAGCGATGTCAGATATAGTGTGTGTGATGTCCAAGAGAATGGGTAGGGTAACCTATACACTGCATATGATGGCATACATATATTTTATATGATATGCATATATGCAATGTGTGTGATATCATCGAGAAAGTGGTTGTAATGATGCAGTCGAGTGGGTGCAATGACATATGTACTGTGACTTAAAATCATAAATAGTGAATGTGATGTCGAGTCTAGTGCATGTGATGTCATTCCTATGCCCAGTGTGATGACACAGGTATTGGATGAGCTGATATTTGTATAGAAGATGTGATGTTACATACAGTTGATGGGACTTCACATAGATTGGATGTGATGGCATGAATACAGTGCAAATGATGTCATAAATACAGTGGTTTGATATGAGAATGAGTGGATATGATGTCATAAAGAGCCCATATGATGGCACAGATACATTGGGCACGATGTCATACATAAGGTATTTGTCCTGCAACCTAAACAGTGGGTTTGATGGCTCAGATTGATGCAGTATCACCAGAAGAGAAGATGCATTTTCATATAGCTTTGATGTGACTTCATATACACTTGGGGTGATGTCATGAGTACATAGGATGTGATGTCATAAATATAGTGGTGTAACGTCATAAAGAGAGGAAGTGATGCCATATAGAGTACGTATGACATCATACACATAGAGGGCGTGATGTCATACTTCTAGTGGTTTTGATGAACGGATATAGTGGAGATCATGTCAGATAGAGTGGGTGTGCTGTAATCCACACAGGGCTCCTGATGTCTCATTAGTGGATATAATGTCATAGACACAGTAAGCGTGATATCACTGATGAACTGCCTGTGATTTCACATGCAGCGTGGATGTAATGTCATAAAGTGGATGAGATGTCATATGGAGTGGGTGTGACGTCAGGATTACATTAGATGTGTGTCATACCGTGGACATGGAGTAATAAGAGTACGTGTGATATAATGAATACACCTGATTTGATGTTTGAAACACTGGGGTGTGATGTCATTAAGCGGGCATATGAGGTCATAGAGAGCACATAATATCATACAGGTACTGGGTGTGATGGGGATAGAGGGGTGTGATATCATCTGTACGGTTGGTGGAGTGACACTGATACACTGGAAATGATGGCAGATATAGTGTGTGTGATGTTCAAAAGAATGGGTAGGGAAACCCATAAACTGCATATGATGTCATACATATATTGAATATGGTATGCATACATGCAATGTGTGTGATATCATCGAGAGAGTGGTTGTGATGATGAAATAGAGTGGGTGCAATGTCATACATACTGGGATTTAATGTCATAAAAAGTGAATGTGATGTCGAGTCTGGAGCATGTGATGTCATACATATGCCAAGTGTGATGACACAGGTATAGGATGAACTTTTATTTGTATAGAGATGTGGTGTCATATACAGTTGATGGGACTTCACATATAGTGGGTGTGATGGCATGAATACAGTGCAAGTGATGTCAAAAACACAGTGGTGTGATGTGAGAATGAGTGCATATGATGTCATAAAGAGCCCATATGACGGCATAGATGCATTGGGCACGATGTAATATATAAGGTAGTTGTCATCTAACCTATACAGTGGGTTGGATGGCTCAGATCGATGCAATATCACAAGTACAGAAGATGTGATTTCATATAGCTTTGATGTGACTTCATATACATTGGGGGTGACGTCATGAGTACATTGGATGTGATGTCATAAATAGAGTGGTGTGACGTGATAAAGAGGGGATGTGATGGCATATAGATTACGTATGACATCATACACATAGAGAGTGTGATGTCATACGTATAGTGGTTTTGATGAAAGGATACAGTGGAGATCATGTCAGACAGAGTGTGTTTGATGCCAGATAGAGTGGTTGTGCTGTCATCCACACAGGGCTCTGGATGTCTCATTAGTGGATATAATGTCATAGACAGAGTGAGTGTGATGTCACAGATAAATTGCCTGTGATTTCACATGCAGCGTGGATGTGATGTCATAAAGTGGCTGAGACATCATGTAGAGTGGGTGTGACGTCATGATTAGAGTGGATGTGATGTCATACAGTGGACACAGTGTCCTACGATTGGGTGTGATATCATGAATACACCTGATTTGATGTTTGAAACACTGAGGGGTGATGTCATAAAGAGGGGATATATGGTCATAGAGAGCATATGATGTCATACAGGTACTGGGTGTAAAAGGCATGTAGTGGGTGTGATATCAGCTGTACAGTGGATGGAATGCCACTGATACAGTGGAAACGATGTCAGATATAGTGTGTGTGATGTCCAAGAGAATGGGTAGGGAAACCCATATACTGCAGATGATGTCATACATATATTGGATATGATATGCATACATGCCATGTGTGTGATATCATCGAGAGTGTGGTAGGTGATGATGCAGTCGAGTGGGTGCCATGTCATTAATACTGTTATTTAATGGCATTAATAGTGAATGGGTTGTCGAGTCTAGTGCATGTGTTGTCATACATATGCCTAGTGTGATGACACAGGTATTGGATATGCTGTTATTTGTATAGAAGATGTGATGTCATATTCAGTTGATGGGACTTCACATATAATGGGTGTGATGGGATGAATAGAGTGAAAGTGATGTCATAAATTCAGTGGTGTGATATGAGAATGAGTGGATATGGTGTCATAAAAGGCCATATGACGGCATAGATACATTGGGCACGATGTCATACATAAGGTACTTGTCATCTAACGTGTACAGTGGGTTTGATGGCCCATATTGATGCAGTATCACAAGTACAGAAGATGTGATTTCATATAGCTTTGATGTGACTTCATATACATTGGGGGTAACGTCATGCATACATTGGATGTGATGACATAAATATAGTAGTGTGACGAGATAAAAAGTGGATGTGGTGGCATATAGAGTACATATGACATCATACACATAGAGGGTGTGTTGTCATACGTATAGTGGTTTTGATGAAAGGATACAGTGGAGATCATGTCAGATAAAGTGGGTGTCATATCAGATAGAGAGGTCGTGCTGTCATCCACATAAGGCTCCTGATATCTCATTAGTGGATATAATGTCGTAGACATAGTGAGTGTGATGTCACAGATAAATTGCCTGTGATTTCACCTGCAGCGTGGATGTGATGTCATAAAGTGGATGAGACATCTTATAGAGTTGGTGTGACGTCATGATTAGAGTGGGTATGATGTCATACAGTGGACATGGAGTCCTAAGATTGGGTGTGATATCATGAATACACCTGATTTGATGTTTGAAACACTGGGGTGTGATGTCATAAAGCGGGGATATGAGGTCATAGAGAGCACATAATATCATACAGGTACTGGGTGTGATGGGCATAGAGGGGTGTGATATCATCTGTAGAGTGGGTTGAATGACACAGATACACTGGAAGCGATGGCAGATATAGTGTGTGTGAAGTCCCAGAGAATGGGTAGCGAAAACCATATACTGCGTATGATGTCATACATATATTGGATATGATATGCATACATGCAATGTGTGTGATATCATTGAGAGAGTGGTTGTGATGATGCAGTCGAGTGGGTGCAATGTCATACATACTGTGATTTAATGTAATAAAGAGTGAATGTGATGTCGAGTCTAGTCCATGTGATGTCATACGTATGCCCAGTGTGATGACACAGGTATTGGATGTGATGTTATTTGTATAGAAGGTGTGATGTCATATTCAGTTGATCGGACTTCACATATAGTGGGTGTGATGGGATGAATACAGTGAAAGTGATGTCATAAATTCAGTGGTGTGATATGAAAATGAGTGGATACGATATCATGAAGATCTCATATGATGGGAAAGATACATTGGGTACAATGTCATACATAAGGTACTTGTCATCTAACCTATACAGTGGGTTGAATGGCTCAGATTGATGCAGTATCACAAGTACAGAAGATGTGATTTCATATAGCTTTGATGTGACTTCGTAAACACTGGGGGTGACGTCATGAGTATATTGGATGTGATGTCATAAATATAGTGGTGTGACGTCATAAAGAGTGGATGTGATGGCATACACAGTACGGATGACATCATACACATAGAGGGTGTGAATTCATACGTAGAGTGGTTTTGATGAAAGCATACAATGTAAATCATGTCAGATAGAGTGGGTGAGATGTCAGATAGAGTGGTAGTGCAGTCATCCACACAGGGCTCCTAATGTCGCATTAGTGGATATAATGTCATAGACATAGTCAGTGTGATGTCACAGATTAATTGCCTGTGATTTCACATGCAGCGTGGATGTGAGGTCATAAAGTGGATGAGACATCATATAGAGTGGGTGTGACGTCATTATTACAGTGGATGTGATGAAATACCTTGGACATGGAGTCCTAAGTGTGGTTGTGATATCATGTCTACACCTGATTTGATGTTTGAAACACGGGGTGTGATGTCATAATGAGGGGATACGACGTCATAGAGAGCATATGATATCATTCAGTTACTGGGTGTGATGGGCATAGAGTGGGTGGGATATCATCTGTACAGTGTGTCAAATGACAGTGACACAGTGTAAGCGATGTCAGATATAGTGTGTGTAATGTCCAAGAAAATGGGTGGGGTAACCAATATACTGCATATGATGTCATACATATATTGGATATGATATGCATACATGCAATGTGTGTGATATCATCGAGAGAGAGGTTGTGATGATGCAGTCGAGTGCATGCAATGTCATAAATACTGTGATTTAATGCCATAAATAGGAAATGTGATGTCGAGTCTAGTGCATGCGATGTCATGCATATCCCCAATGTAATGACACAGGTATTGGATGTGCTGTTAGTTTTATAGAAGATGTGATGTCATAGACAGTTGATGGGACTTCACATATAGTGGGTGTGGTGGCATGAATACAGTGCAAGTGATGTCATAAATACAGTGGTGTGATATGAGAATGAGTGCATATGATGTCATAAAGAGCCCATATGATGGCATAGATACATTGGGCATGATGTCATATATAAGGTACTTGTCATCTAACCTATACAGTGGGCTTGATGGCTCAGATTGATGCAGTATCACAAGGGCAGAAGACGTGATTTCATATAGCTTTGATATGACTTCATATACATTAGGGGTGACGTCATGAGTACATTGGATGTGATGTCATAAATATAGTGGTGTGACGTCATAAAGAGTGGAAGTGCGGCATATAGAGTAGGTATGACATCATACACATAGAAGGTGTGATATCATACGTATAGTGGTTTTGATGAAAGGATACAGTGGACATCATGTCAGATAGAGTGGGTGTGATGTCATTTAGAGTGGTTGTGCTGTAATCCACAGTGTGCTCCTGATGTCTCATTAGTAGATATAATGTCATAGATATAGTGAGTATGATGTCACAGATGAATTGCCTGTGATTTCACATGCAGTGTGGATGTGATGGCATAAAGTGGACGAGACATCATATAGAGTGGGTGTGACGTGATGACTACAGTGGATGCGATGTCATACCGTGGACATGGAGTCCTAAGAGTGGGTGTGATATCATGAATACACCTGATTTGATGTTTGAAACACTGGGGTGTGATGTCATAAGGAGGGGATATGACGTCATAGAGAGCATATGATGACATACAGGTATTGGGTGGGACGAACATAGAGTGGGTATGATATCAATCTAAAGTGGGTGGAATGACACCGATACAGAGGAAACGAGGTCGGATGTAGTGTGTTTGATTTCCAAGAGAATGGGTAGGGCAGGCAATATACTGCATATGATGTCATACCTGTGTTGGATATGATATGCATACAAGCAATGTGTGTGATATCATCGAGCCAGTGGTTGTGATGATGCAGTCGAGTGGGTGCAATGTCATACATACTGTGATTTAATGTCATAAATAGTGAAAGTGTTGTCGAGTCTACTGCATGTGATGTCATACATATGACCAGTGTGATGACACAGGTATTGGATGTGCTGTTATTTGTATAGATGATGTGATGTCATATATAGTTGATGGGACTTCACATATAGTGGGTGTGATGGCATGAATCCAGTGCAAGTGATGTCATAAATACAGTGGTGTGATATGAGAATGAGTGGATATGATGTCATAAAGAGCCCATATGATGGCATAGATACATTGGGCACAATGTCATACATAAGGTACTTGTCATCTAACGTGTACAGTGGGTTTGATGGCTCATATTGATTCAGTATCACAAGTACAGAAGATGTGATTTCATATAGCTTTGATGTGACTTCATATACATTGGGGGTGACATCATGCATACATTGGATGTGATGTCATAAATATAGTGGTGTGACGTCATAAAAAGTGGATGTGATGGCATATAGAGTACATATGACATCATACACATAGAGGGTGTGATGTCATAGGTATAGTGGTTTTGATGAAAGGATACAGTGAAGATCATGTCAGATAAAGTGGGTGTCATGTCAGATAGAGATGTCGTGCTGTCTTCCACATAAGGTTCCTGATATCTCATTAGTGGATATAATGTCATAGGCATAGTGAGTGTGATGTCACAGATAACTTGCCTGTGATTTCACATGCAACGTGGATGTGATGTCATAAAGTGGATGAGACATCATATAGAGTTGATGTCACGTCATGATTAGAGTGGATATGATGTCATACAGTGGACATGGAGTCCTAAGAGTGGGTGTGATATTACGAATACACCTGATTTGATGTTTTAAACATTAGGGTGTGATGTCATAAAGAGGGGATATGACGTCATAGAGAGCATATGATGTCATACAGGTACTGGGTGTGATGGGCATAGAGTGGGTGTGATATCCTCTGTAGAGTGGGTTGAATGACACAGATACAATGTAAGCGATGTCAGATATAGTGTGTGAGATGTCCAAGAGAATGGGTAGGGTAAACTACGTGCTGCATATGATGCCATACATATATTGGATATGATATGCATACATGCAATGTGTGGGATATCATCGAGAGAGTGATTGTGATGATGCAGTCGAGTGGGTGCAATGTCATAAATACTGTGACTTAATGTCATAAATAGTGAATGTGATGTCTAGTCTAGTGCATGTGATGTCATACATATGGCCAGGGTGATGACACAGGTATTGGATGTGCTTTTATTTGTATAGAGGATGTGAAGTCATATACAGTTGATGGGACTTCACATATACTGGGAGTGATGGCATGAATACAGTGCAAATGATATCATAAATACAGTGGAGTGATATGAGAATGAGTGGATATAGTGTCAAAAAAGCCCATATGACGGCATAGATACTATAGGCACGATGTCATATATAGGTGCTTGTCATCTAACCTATACGATGTGTTTGACGGCTCAGATTGATGCAGTATCACAAGTCCAGAAGATGCGATTTCATATAGCTTTGATGTGACTTCATATACATTAGGGGTGATGTCATGAGTACATTGGATGTGAAGTCATAAATATAGTAGTGTGCCGACATAAAGAGAGGAAGTGGTGGCATATAGAGTACATATGACATCATACACATAGAGGGTGTGATGTCATATGTATAGCGGTTTTGATGAAAGGATACAGTGGAGATCATGTCAGATAGAGTGGGTGGAGGTCAGATAGAGTGGTTGTGCTGTCATCCACAAAGGGCTCCTGATGTCTCAGTAGTGAATATAATGTCATAGACATAGTGAGTGTGAGGTCACAGGTAAATTGCCTGTGATTTCACATGCAGCGTAGATGTGATGTCATAATGTGGTTGAGACATCATAGATAGTGGGTGTGACGTCATGATTACAGTGGATGTGATGTCATACAGTGGACATCGAGTCCTAAGATTGGGTGTGATATCATGAATACACCTTATTTGATATTAGAAACACTGGGATGTTTGAAACACTGGGGTGTGACATCATAAAGAGGGGATATGACGTCATAAAGAGCATAAGATATCATACAGGTACTGGGTGTGATGGGCATAGATTAGGTGTGATATCATCTGTACAGTGGGTGGAATGACACTGATACAGTGGAAGCGATGTCAGATATAGTGTGTGTGATGTTCGAGAGAATGGGTGGGGAAACCCATATACTGCATATGATGTCATATATATATTGGATATGATATGCATACATGCAATGTGTGTGATATCATCGAGAGAGTGGTTGTGATGATGCAGTCGAGTGGGTGCAATGTCATAAATACTGTGATTTAATGCCATAAATAGTGAAAGTGTTGTCGAGTCTAGTGCATGTGATGTCATACATATGCCCAGTGTGATGACACAGCTATTGGATGTGCTGTAATTTGTATAGAAGATGTGATGTCATATAGAGTTGATGGGACTTCACATATAGTGGGTGTGATGGCATGAATACAGTGCAAGTGATGTCATAAATACAGTGGTGTGTTATGAGAATGAATGGATATGATGTCATAAAGAGCCCATATGACGGCATAGATACTATAGGCACGATGTCATATATAGGTACTTGTCATCTAACCTATACAATGGGTTTGATGGCTCAGATTGATGCAGTATCACAAGTACAGAAGATGAGATTTCATATAGCTTTGATGTGACTTCATATACATTGGGGGTGATACCATGTGTACATTTGATGTAATGTCATAAATATAGTGGTGTGACATCATTAAGACCGGAAGTAATGGCGTATAGAGTACGTATGACATCATACACATAGAGGGTGTGATATCATACGTATAGTGGTTTTGATGAAAGGATACAGTGGAGATCATGCCAAATAGAGTGGGTGTGATGTCAGTTAGAGTGGTTGGGCTGTCATCCACACAGGGCTCCTGATGTCTCATTAGTGGATATAATGTCATAGACATAGTGAGTGTGATGTCGCAGATAAATGCATGTGATTTCACATGCAGCATGGATGTGATGTCTTAAAGTGAATGAGACATCATATAGAGTGTGTGTGACGTCATGATTACAGTGGATGTGATGTCATACCGTGAACATGCAGTCCTAAGAGTGGGTGTGATATCATGAATACACCTGATTTCATGTTAGAAACACTGGGGTGTGATGTCATAAAGAGGGTATATGACGCCATAGGAAGCATATGATGTCATACAGGTACTGGGTGTGATGGGCATAGAGAGGGTGTGATATCGTCTGTACAGTGGGTTGAATGACACTGATACAGTGGATGCGATGTCAGATACAGTGTGTGTGATGTCCAAGAGAATATGTAGGGTAAACTATATACTGCATATGATGTCATACATATATTGGATATGATATGCATGCATGCAATGTGTGGGATATCTTCAAGAGAGTGGTGGTGATGATACAGTCGAGGGCGTGCAATGTCATAAATACTGTGATTTAAAGTCATAAATAGTGAATGGGATGTCGAGTCTACTGCATGTGATATCATACATATGGCCAGTGTGATGACACAGGTATTGGATGTTCTGTAATTTGTATAGAAGATGTGATGTCATATACAGTTGATGGGACTTCACATATAGTGGGTGTGATGGCATGAATACAGTGCAAGTGATGTCATAAATTCAGTGGTGTTATATCAGAATGAGTGGAGATGATGTCACAAAAGACACATATGACGGAATAGATACAATGGGCATGATGTCATACATAACGTACTTGTCATCTAACCTATACAGTGGGTTTTATAGCTCAGATTGATGCAGTATCACAAG
>SRVM01022266.1:0-12645 GCA_007570785.1 Antilocapra americana | reverse complement strand
TTTTTGAGATTAATTGTTTGTCTGTTGCTTCATTGGCTATTATTTTCACCCATTCTGAAGGCTGTCTTTTCACCTTGCTTATAGTTTCCTTTGTTGTGCAAAAGCTTTTAATCTGGGATTATTTCAATATTTTTGAATTTACCAAGGCTAGATTTATGGCCCAGGATGTGATCTATCCTGGAGAAGGTCCCGTGTGCACTTAAGAAAAAGGTGAAATTCCTTGTTTTGGGGTGGAATGACCTATAGATATCAATTAGGTCTAGTTGATCTATTGTATCATTTAAAGTTTGAATTTCCTTGTTACTTTTCTGTCTAGTTGATCTATCCATTGGTGTGAGTGGTGTATTAAAGTCTCCCACTATTATTGTGTTGTTGTTAATTTCCCCTTTCATACTTGTTATCATTTGCCTTACATATTGTGGAGCTCCTATGTTAGGTGCAGAAATATTTATAATTGTTATTTCTTCTTCCTGGATTGATCCTTTGATCATTATGTAATGTCCATCTTTATCTCTTTTCACTGCCTTTATTTTAAAGTCTACTTCATCTGATATGAGTATTGCCACTCCTGCTTTCTTTTGGTCTTTATTTGCATGGAATATTTTTTTCCAGCCTTTAACTTTCAGTCTATATGTGTCCCTAGGTTTGAGGTGGGTCTCTTGTAGACAACATATATAGGTGTCTTGTTTCTGTATCCAATCGGCCAATCTTTGTCTTTTGGTTGGGGCATTCAGCCCGTTTACATTTAAGGTAATTATTGATAAGTATGATCCCGCTGCCATTTATTTTATTGTTTTGGGTTCCAGATTATCTAGCCCATCCGTGTTTCCTATCTAGGCAAGTTCCTTTAGCATTCGTTGGAGGGCTGGTTTGGTGTTGCTGAATTCTCTCAGTTTCTGCTTGTCTGAGAAAATTTTGAATTCTCCTTCAAATTTGAATGAGATCCTTGCTGGGTACAGTAGTCGGGGTTGTAGATTGTTTTCTTCCATGACTTTAAGTATGTTTTGCCATTCCCTTCTGGCCTGAAGCGTTTCTGTTGAGAGATCAGCTGTTATCCTTATGGGATTCCTCTTGTGAGTTATTTTTTGCTTCTCCCTTGCTGCTTTTAATATTTGGTCTTTGTATTTGATATTTGCTAATTTGATTAATATGTGTCTTGGGGTGTTCCACTTTGGGTTCATTCTATTTGGGACTCTCTGTGTTTCTTGGACCTGAGTGGCTATTTGCTTCCCCAATTTAGGGAAGTGTTCTACAATTATCTGTTCAAGAATTTTCTGATGGTCTTTCTTTTTGTCTTCTTCTTCTGGGACTCCTATGATTCGAATATTGGTGCGTTTAATATTGTCCCAGAGGTCTCTAAGGTTGTCTTCATTTCTTTTAATTCTTTTTTCATTTTTCCTTTCTGTTTCATTTATTTCTGTCATTCTGTCTTCTATCTCACTTATTCTGTCTTCTATCTCTGTTATTCTACTGTTGGTTCCCTCCAGAGTGTTTTTGATCTCATTTATTGCATTATTCATTGTATTTTGTCTCTTTTTCATTTCTTCTAAATCTTTGTTAAAGCTTACCTGCATCTTCTCAATCCTTGCCTGCAGGTTATTGAGCTGTAACTCTAACTTATTTTCCAGGTTTTGGATCATTTTCACTATCATTATTCGGAATTCTTTGTCAGGTAGACTTCCTATCTCTTCGTCTTTTGTTTGGTCTAGGGGGTATTTATCCTGTTCCTTTACTTGCTGGGTATTTCTCTGCCTTTTCATCTTGTTTATCTTGCTGTGTTGTCCCTTTATTGTGGGGATTCCTCTCTATGGGAGGGGTTGGATGCGTGGTTTGTCGAAGTTTCCTGGGTGGAGAGGCTTGTGTGGTTTTCTGGTGGGTGAGTCTAGGTTTCCTCACTGTTACTAGCAAGAGATAAGAATGGGGAGAAAGCAGTCAAGCCAATGATCTCATTCCCAGGTAGCAGTGGGTACTGGTGCTTGGATCTTGAAAGGTACAAAGTTGATACCAGGTACTAATGAGCAAAGATTAAAAATCTAGAGTAAAGACTGGGTTCTCAAAAATACTTAAAAAAAAGAAACAAAACGGAAAATAAAAATAAAGGATAAAAAAGAAAAAAGAAAAAAAAATAGCAAGGTCATAGGCGACTTAAAAATTCTGAAAAAAAAAGAAAGAAAAAAAGTAGAAGGACAAAAAAAGAAAAAATATATATACATATATATAAAAGTTTTAAAAATTTAAAAGATGTTCTTAGTACAGTTATAATGAATGCTTTCTCTGGTGCTGGTGCATTCGGTGAAGGGAAGGGTCTGTAGATTTTCAGGTGATTCCCTGGTCTGGCTTGTCCTTCTCCTCACAGTCTATAGACTCCTTTCTGTGCAGTCAGAGCCACCTACAGGGCTTTAATTTGCTCCTCCTGTCAGTTTCAAAGCTGTTCACTCTGCTCGCCTCAGTGTCTTCTGTTTGCTGGTCTTTTAAGTGTCTATTCAGCGCTTTGGAGTTTGCCCTGCTCCTGGTGAGAGGGCTTCCCCCGCCCCCTCTGCTCAGGCTCTCTGTCGTCTGCCCAGCACAGTTGGGGAGTGGGGCTTCTCCCCTCCCCCGGCCCGGCCGCTCGGTTTTCTCCGCGTGCAGCTGAGCACTCCTTCTAAGGTGTGTACAGCACCGATCCGTCCAGAATCCCCAGAAGTCTTGGTTAGCCTCCCCGGGGCTGGGTTATGCCCACTGCTCTCAGGCGGGGGTTGGGCCGGTCTGCAGCCCGCAGCTGCCCAGCCTCTCTGTTGACTCCTCACCGCCCTTTGTTTTGTGCACGGGCCTGGGGGGAGGGGGGTGCTTTTCCTGGGAGGTTAGGTCCCTCGGGCTGCTCCGTTCCCTGAGCCCGCGGCCCGCCCCTCCCTGAGCAGGAGCAGTCCCCTTCGGCTGTGCTGCCGCTCAGCTGTTCCTGTAGCCAGAGACGAACCTTGCAGGGCTTAGCTATTAATCTGCTTTTGCTCTCAGCTATATTGCTCTCCAAGATCCACCGCAGATCTGCCAGAGAGAATGCTCCCTGGTATTCAGAAACCTTTCTCCTCTTTTTTTTTCCTCTTTATTCCAGACTCCCCTTCCCCAGCTCTTTGTCTCTCCCTCTACTTTTTTTTTTCTTTTCTTTCTTTTGTCCTACCTCCTCACGTCAGCAATGGGTCGCCCCTCCAGATGCCCGATGTCCTCTGCCAGCATTCAGTTCCTATTTTTTGGAGTTTGCTTGGCCTTTAAAAATTCTTTGGTATATATTTTGGGGAGAGAGTGTTCTCCCCGTCCTATTCCTCCGCCATCTTAGTTCCCCCTTGGCTGGGAAATTCTGATTCATCCACTATATTCATCAGACATTGCACCTGCAGATGTCCATTTATTATAGCCTACAAAATTCTCCTAGTGGAAAAAAAATTCAGTTCCCTGGAATACTGTAAAAAGTACTGGAACTGTTCTTCACTCAAAAAGATAAAACTTTGGAAAAGATGGAATTATGAAGTTGCCAAAAAAATGGCAGAAGGTAGTCGAACAAAGTGGTGAATATATTTCTCAATATAGTTCTTAGCGAAAATGAAAAATACATTTTTTATTTTTACTTAAAAAAACTGAGGGAACTTTTTGATCAATCCAATATATATAACTGATTATTTCTATGGAGATCTGGGAGTATGGAATCAAAATTATATTAAAAATATTTAACAACTATATGTCACAGTTCCCTACAATCAGAATGCATTTGACACCATACAACCAGCATGACTGTACTGAGGGTACTGGCTGAATACTAATCTTCACAGGAGGTAGATTTCTAGGCCCACTTAATAGTCTTAGCCAGAAGTTCTGGCCAGAATGAAATTTTATACCATGGCACTAATATGTGACCTGGTGTATACTCAGTAGTTGTATATTTTCCTTCAAAGCCAAGAGTTATATAGGTATATTGGATGAAATTGTAATGTATATTTGAACAGCAGAGTGCAAGCAAGAGCTTACTTCTCAACAGGATGTGTTCTTGGTGTTATTCCTGTCTCTCCCTTTTGTAACACATTTCTTCAGAGATCTAAGAATTGCCTATCTTTTCACTTCCTGTTGTATTCTGGGAGTTGTAGTCTTTGACCAGGAAGCTGGGCAGGCAGACAAGACTAACAAGCTGGACATTTAAAGAATGGCCACTTATAATCTTCTTTTCTGGAATGTTAGTTCTGTGCAAACAGCGGACTTGACTGTTTTAAATTTTGTTTTGTTTATTTTATTTTATTTTTATTATACAAATTCAATATTTATTATAAAGCTACAGTAATCAAGACAGTATAGCACAGGCAAAAAAAGATAAATAGATCAGTGGAACAGAATAAGGAGTTCATAATAGATCCACATACATATGGTCAGCTGATCATTGATAAACAGGCAAAGGACAGTCTTTTTAACACAGAGCATTTGGGTATCTACATACCAAGAAAAGAACGTCAATCCATATCTTGCACCACACACAACAATTGATTCAAAGTTGATCACAAAACTAAAACATAAAACTTCCAGAAGAAAACGTAAGAGAAAATCTTTGTGACACTTGGATGGAAAAGCTCTTAGATATGACATTCAAAATGTGGTCCAAAAGACATAAAATGATAAATTGGATTTTATCAAAATTAAGAATTTGTGCTTTCAAAAGACACATCTAACAGGTGAAAAGATAAGTCAGGGGAAGTATTTTCAAATCACATATTTGATAAAGAACTTATCCAGATTATAAAAATAATTCTCAACATTAAAAAAAAGTGATATAAAAATATTGCAAAGGTAAAAATAAAATTGCTCTTTTAATTTATTTATTTATTTTTAAATTTATTATTATTATTTTTTAATTTATTTTATTTTATTTTTTTATTAGTTTTGCCATACAATGACATAATGTTTTGTTTATTTTTTAACACTTTATCTCCAGGACTCAGAACAGATGTTCGGCAGAGAGCTGACTAACTAAATACATGAATTGAAGAAGTAGGCCAATCCCAGATGCTCTGTACCTCAGGAAGAGCATGGAGAACAGAGGGAGGGAGGGAGCAGAGGATCCAGGGCATTTATTCTGTTTGCTTCCTCCTGGCAGTGCTGCTTTTAGGTGGCTGAGTCCCTCTTCTCAAGAGAGCATGTCTATAGCACTCATCCTACTGATAACTGGGAATCTCTCACTCTCCACATCCTTTAAACCTTTGTGGTCGCAGGTCCACACAGACCTTTGTAAACTGTCACATTATAAAAGCCTCGGATGTTAACATGCCGTGTGTTCATTCAGGGATTGTGGCTGACACAGTACCAGCACCACTCTCCCACCAAATGCAAGCAAGTGCATGTGCCTGATGTCACTGTGTGCCCTCTGGATTCCAGGTCTAAACCTGCACATTGCTAAGGGATATGGCAGGGTCGAGGAGAATTTACACAGCTCCCATCCTCAGAGAGTTTCCTGCCTAGTGAACAAAATAAATGAAAAGTGGAGCAAGGCAACCCCAAAGGATAGCAGACTGTGCTCAGAGTCAACTTGGGGTTAAATGTGCCCAACATGTGAGTGAGGCCTGCACCCTGCCTCCCAAGTCCTCTATATTCAGGCCTCAGCCCAGGCCTTCAAGGGCAGCATGTGTGTCTAGCCCTTCTTCCCCTCCATCTTGGCTGGAGTTGGGCTTTCCCCCTATTTTCTTCCATGGTTGCAGTTCCAGAGGTTTCTTATGTCTGACTGATCTCACTTTTATAGATATTCATGTACTAAAAAACAGGCCTCATATGTGTAAATACCATACTGACAAGAGTGAACGAGGAGAATGGGGAAATTGGTGGTCTTTTAACCAAGCACATTGATAGTGTGCTAGCACTTTTCCCTTTTCCTTCTGAAATCTGCAGAAGCTGTTATACTAATAGCTGTGATTTGCATAATTACTTGAGTAAAACAGAATAAGAAGCCAGGCTGCAGGCAGACAGTCTGACTTTGCTGGTATGGGGATGGCCTTGTATGATTCGGAAGACAGCACCTATATATGTCAATATTTGAGTGCTGTGAGGGTGAGGCAGGGTAGCTGGAATAGGTATGTGAGCCAGAAGGTGGCCTCTAAGCCACTTGCCTGAAACAGAGTGTCTAAGTCAGAGACTGAAAGGGCAGGGGAGGGGACTGCCTTCACTTGCTCTTAAAGAACTCTAGACCCAGGCCAGCTTTTCAAGGTAACTGCTGTGGAGTTGCACAGATGCCAGCTGTCCTGATTGAGGGCAAGTTTTCTCTGATTTGAAGTTCATGTACATTTTACTTTGGAGAAATTAATCTATGCTGTAATTCATGCTAGGCTCACAGAATGATAAGTCTCTGCCTTAAATGAATTAAATGTTTATCTTTATTGCACACCAGAGGGGATCCATGTGATATAGAGGACATATTTGGGCAGAGAGTAGGAAAGAGCAATTTGTGGTCAGGCCACTCAAGATAGGTGTTCCCTTGCTTTCTGTATGTCCCATGCTCCACCAGTACCTGTTTCACCCATACCCTTCTCACACGACTGACCTTCCTACATACTTGCACCAGTCCCCAGGTAATGTTTGTTTGTTCCAGATTTAGATCTGATCTCTCCACTATGCTTATCAAAGGGTTGGTGATGGGCTTGCTCCTCTGCTGGAGCAGACCCAAAGATGACCCAACCTGACACAATTCTCATATAACTGGTAATCTCCTCTTCCACCCTGGAAGTGAAGACTGCCACCATGTTCTGGTACACACAGCACAATGTCACTCTGGGACCTTACTTCAGACATGTAAGCTCCTCCATCCATTATGCTGTTGATGTCTGTCACTGACTCCAAGATCTTTCTTCAGTCTGTTGTTTTTTATTTTTTTTATCTTTTAATTAATTAATTAATTAATTTCCCCCTTTACATTATCGTATTGTTTTTGCCATACATTGACATTAATCTGCCATGGGTATACATGTGTTCCCCTTCCAAAACCCCCCTCCCACCTCCCTCCTGATTCCATCCATCTAGGTCATCCCGGTGCACCAGCCCTGAGCACCCTGTATCATGCATCAAACCTGGGCTGGCGATTCATTTCACATATGATAATTTACATGTTTCAATGCTGTTCTACCATATCATCCCACCCTTGCCCTCTCCCATAGAATCCAAAAGACTGTTCTATACATCTGCGTCTCTTTTGCTGACTCGCATACATGGTTATCATTACCATCTTTCTAAATTCCATATATATGCGTTAGTATACTGTATTGGTTTTCCTTATGGCTTAATTCACTCTGTATAATAGGTTCCAGTTTCATCCACCTCAGTAGAACTGATTCAAATGTATTCTTTTTAATGGCTGAGTAATATTCCATTGTGTATATGTACCACAGCTTTCTTGTACATTTGTCTGCTAATGGACATTTGGGTTGCTTCCATGTCCTGGATATTGTAAACAGTGAGGTTTTTTAATTTTTCAAAAAATACATTAATTAATTATTAGTCTGTGCTGGGTCTTAGTTGAGGCATGTAGGCTCTTGTTGTGATATGTGGGATCTTTAGTTTCAAGATGCAAAGTCTTTAGTTGCAGCGTGTGAACTCTTACTTGTGGCATGTGGGATCTAGTTACCTGACCAGGGATTAATCCAGCCCCCTGCATTGGGAGCATGAAGTCTTATCCACTGGACCACTAGGGAAGTCCTTCTTTCTTCAGTTTTGAAGTTGGGCAAGGACAGGCCTTGTAGGCCTGTGGGGTGCAGCCCAACAAACAGGTTCCTCATGTTCCAAGCTAAGCAAGCAAGTTACTCTGCTTGGGAATAGAGGCCATGTAGCTTTGTGAGGTTCTTGTGATAGTGTAAGATCATAAAGAAAATGAAGCGAGTCTAGTATGTGTGCTTACTCAGTAGTGTTTTGTTAAATTTCAGCTTAGTTGGGCTCCTTTGTCAAAGGTTTCATTCAGAATCTGTAGTCTGAATTGAAGTAAAATTTATCAGTTGCTTCTAAAAGGCAAGAGTCACTGTTACAGATGTTTGCTGACAATTCCATTCTATGAGGTCCTCACAAAACATCTTGTTTGCATCACCGACAGCCTTTCTTTCTTTTGAAGATTAAAGGCCTCTTGTTGGAGGCTGATTATAAGATTTCTCTGCAGTGACTCTAAAGGCTACAGCCAGAGAGACCTTTAGAAAAAACATGGGACCTTGCAAGACTCAATGCCCAGAGAGTCTCAAGGGTAGTTAATCTGGAGAGCAGGCGTGGAAGTGCAGACAGGCAGAGTCAGCACTGAACTACATTACTACCCTTTTCCCCCTACTCTCTGTTGCTTTGCCTCTCTTTCCTCCCTAGGCTCCAACTGTTATTAATGTTCAGATTTTGGAGATAATGGTCTAATTAAACTACTATGTTGTTTACTACTGTTTTGGAAATTTGCTAATTAGTCTTTATGTAATTGTTTTATAATGGTTGTACAGCAAAAGTTCTTAAATTATAAGTTGAAGGTCTCACAGAGAATCCAACTTCTAATCAGATTCCCATGTTAATAAGAAACAGTTGAGGGGGAAAATTCACCGTTTAAATTTCCTTCCAATGTAGAGGTTGTCTGTCTTCAACATGTCAGGCTGACAATACCATGGAGAGCCCCATATTGACCTCTTCATTTTGATGGTGCTGATGGACTTGCTGATGTCCATATATTAAGATAGTGGTCCTTCCTCTGCCTTAATTGGGACTTCCCAGTGGCTCAGTCGTAAGGAATCCACCTGCCAATGCAAGAGACATAAGATATGCAGGTTTGATCCTCGGATCAGGAAGACTTCCCAGAGGAGGAAATGGCAATCACTCCAGTATTCTATAGGAATAGTCCCATGGACAGAGGAGGCTTGTGGGCCTCAGTCCATGGGGTCACAAAGAGTCAGATGTGACTGAGTATGCTTGCATGCACTACCTTAATTAACAGTAGAAGACAATGTTATATATTTGTAGAGACTATTTCTGTGAAATGTTTATTCCTTAGAGACACCTAAGGCCATCCTGTGTAAAACATTAGGCTTCCTCTCCTACGAAAGAAAGTTTGCAAAAGGTTTGTGGAAATCACATCTACTGAATTTTGGAAACAGTGAGAGACTTTATTTTCTTGGGCTCCAAAATAACTGCATATGATGACTGCAGCCATGAAATTAAAAGATGCTTGCTCCTTGGAAGAAAAGCTATGATAGACCTAGACAACATATTAAAAAGCAGAGACATTACTTTGCCAACAAAGCTCTGTATAGTCAAAGCTATGGTTTTTCCAGTATTCATGTATGGATGTGAGAGTTGGACCATAAAGAAAGCTGCACACCAAATAATTGATGATTTTGAACAGTAGTGCTGGAGAAGACTCTTGAGAGGCCCTTGGACTTCAAGGAGATCAAACTAGTCAATCCTAAAAGAAATCAGTCATGAATATTCGTTGGAAAGACTGATGCTGAAGCTAAAGCTCCAATACTTTTGCCCCCTGATGCAAAGAATTGACTCATTAGAAAAGACCCTGATGCTGGGCAAGATTGAAGACAGCGGGAGAAGGTGACAACAGAGGATGAATTGATTGGATGGCATCACCGACTCAATGGACATGAGTTTGAGCAAGCTCCAGGAGCTGGTGATAGACAGGTAATCCTGGCATGCTGCAGCCCACGGGTCACATGACTGAGCGGCTGAACTGAACTGAACTTTGGAAATGAGAGAAAAGGTGTTGAAAGATATTTCAGAGTATCCCTCAATACATGATGTGAAGTATGGAACATTTTTCAAGGATATTAGAGGTGATTTATTTTTTTTAAATTTCTAAATTAAGAACTAAGAACTTCCAGATGTACAAGCTGGATTTAGAAAAGGCATAGAAACAGGAGCTCAAATTGCCAACAGCTATTGGATCATAGAAAAAGCAAAAGAATTCCAGAAAAAACATCTACTTCTGCTTCATTGACTATGCTAAAGCCTTTGACTGAGTGCATCACAACACACTGGGAAACTGAAAGAGATGGGAACACTAGACTGCCTTACCCAACTCCTGAGAAACCTCTTTGCTGCTCAAGAAGCAGCACTTAGAACCAGACATGGAAAACAGACTGGTTTAAAATTGGGAAAGGAGTATGTCAACGTTGTATATTGTCACCCTACTTATTTAACTTCTATGCAGAGTACATCTTGCGAAATGCCAGGATGGATGAAGCACAAACTGGAATCAAGATTGCGGGGAGAAATATCAACAACCTCAAATATGCAGCTGGTACCACTCTAATGGCAGAAAGAGAGGAGGAGCTAAAGAATCTCTTGATGAAGGTGAAAGGGCAGAGTGAAAAAGCTGGCTTGAACCTCAACATTTAAATTACTAACATCATGGCATCTGGTCCCATCACTTCATGGCAAATAGAGGGGAAAACAATGGAAACAGTGACAGACTTTATTTTCTTGGGCTCTAAAACCATTGTGGACAGTGACTGCACCATGAAATTAAAAGATGCTTGTTCCTTGGAAGAAAAGCTATGACCAACCTAGACAGCATATTAAAAAGCAGAGATATTACTTTGCCACCAAAGGTCCATATGGTCAAACTATGGTTTTTCTGATAGTCATGTATGGATGTGAGAGTTGGACAATAAAGAAAGTTGAGCACTGAAGAATTGATGCTTTTGGACTGTAGTGTTGGAGAAAACTCTTGAAGGTCCCTTGGACTGCAAGATCAGAGCAGTCAATCCTAAAGGAAATTCACCCTGAATATTCACTGGAAGGACTGATGCTGAAGCTGAAGCTCCAGTACTTTAGCTACCTGGTGTGAAGAGCTGTCTCACTGGAAAAGACCCTGATGCTGGGAAAGATTGAGGGCAGGAGGAGAAAAGAGCAATAGAGGATGAGATGGTTGGATAACATTATAGAATCAAAGGAAATGAGTTTGAGCAAACTCCAGGAGAAAATGAAGGACAGGGAAACCTGGCGTGCTGTAGTCCATGGGGTTGTAAAGAGTCGGACATGACTGAGTGACTGACCAACAACAAGAATGCTTCCTTGGGAGATGTGTCCCAGCAAGATAAGTAAGGGATGAAAGAAAGTAAAGCACAAAAGAGACAAGAAATAAAAGATGGTAAGTTACCAAATGGACAGGTTTCTCAAGAACTCCAGCTGGTTGCAGTCTCATGGAATGCTTCAGAGGGCATGTAAATACATTGTGTCAAAACAGCCCATGTTGAGGGCAGTTTGGGGGAGAATGAATACATGTACATATAGGGCTAACTCGCTTTGTTGGGCACCTGAAATTAACACAACAGTGTTATTCAGCTACTCTACTATAAAATTTTTTAAATCTTCTTACTTTATTTTATTTTATTATTTTTCTTTCTTTTTTTTCATTGTGTTGGTTTTGCCATACAATGACATGGAACCGCCATGGGTTTACATATGCTCCCCCTCCAGAACCCCCCTCCCTCCTCCCTCTCCCTGGGACATCTCGGTGCACCAGCCCCGAGCATCAAACCTGGGCTGGCGATTGATTACACATATGATAATTAACATGTTTCAATGCCATTCTCCCATATCATCCCATACTTGCCCTCTTCCACAGAGTCCACGAGTCTGTTCTATACGTCTGCGTTCCTTTTGCTGTCTCGCATGCAGGGTTCTCGTTACCATCTTTCTAAATTCTATATATATGTGTTAGTATACTGTATTGTTGTTTTTCCTTCTAGCTTACTTCACTCTGGATAATAGGCTCGAGTTCCTTCCACCAGAGTAGAACTGATTCAAATGAATATTTTTTAATGCTGAGTAATATTCCATTGTGTATATGTACCACAGCTTTCTTATCCATTCGTCAGTTGATGGGCATCTAGGTTGCTTCCATGTCCTGGCTATTGAAAACAATGCGGTGATGAACATTGGGGTACATGTGTCTCTTTCAATTCTGGTTTCCTCGGTGTGTATGCCCAGCAGTGGGATTGCTGGGTCATATGGCAAGACTATTTGCAGTTTTTTAAGGAATCTCCACACTGTTCTCCATAGTGGCTGTACTAGTTTGCATTGCCACCAACAGTGTAAGAGGGTTCCCTTTTCTCCACATCCTCTCCAGCATTTATTGCTTGTAGATTTTTGGATTACAGCCATTCTGACTGGTGTAAAGTGATACCTCATTGGGGTTTTGATTTGCATTTCTCTGATAATGAGTGATGCTGAGCATCTTTTCATGTGTTTGTTAGCCATTTGTATGTCTTCTTTGGAGAAATGTCTGTTAAGTTCTTTGGCCCACTTTTTGATTGGGTCGTTTATTTTTCTAGAATGGAGCTGCAGGAGTTGCTTGTATATTTTTGAGATTAATTGTTTGTCCGTTGCTTCATTGGCTATTATTTTCTCCCATTCTGAAGGCTGTCTTTTCACCTTGCTTATAGTTTCCTTTATTGTGCAGAAGCCTTTAATTTTAATTAGGTCCCATTTGTTTATTTGTGCTTTTATTTCCGATATTCTGAGAGGTGGGTCATAGAGGATCCTGCTTTGGTTAATGTTGGAGAGTGTTTTGCCTATGTTATCCTCTAAGAGTTTTATAGTTTCTGGTCTTATGATTAAATCTTTGATCCACTTTGAGTTTATTTTTGTGTATGGTGTTAGAAAGTGTTCTAGTTTCAT
>SRVM01022260.1:0-13516 GCA_007570785.1 Antilocapra americana | reverse complement strand
TCCATCCTAAAGGAATCAGTCCTGAATATTTATTGGAAGGACTGATGCTGAAGCTGAAACTCCAATACTTTGGCCACCTGATGTGAAGAACTGACTCATTTGAAAAGACCCTGATGCTGGCAAAGATTGAAGGCAGGAGGAGGAGGTAATGACAGAGGATGAGATGGTTTGTTGGCATCACCGACTCAATGGACATGAGTTTGAATAAACTCCAGGAGCTGGTGAGGGACAGAGAGGTCTGGCATGCTTCAGTCCACGGGGTCGTGAAGAGTCAGACATCACTGAGTGACTGAACTGAACTGAACTAACCATTTTCTCTTGAATGAAGAAATTTCTTTTCAATTTACCCAACCTGAATCACTCATTAATTGCTATCCATTTCCCCATATGTGTTTTCTGCATATAAATGAACCTGATAAAATGAGTTGATTACCTTTCTTAAGAAACATAAATCTCATTACTATCATTCTAATGAAATGAATATATTTAACAATATTTCCCAAACTTTGAGTGCAACATCTGCCATCATATTGATTGAAGCTCGTAAATTATTTAAACGTATATTAACAAGTTTACATATTCTGAAAAATGTCACTTAGGTGACATGATCAAATGTTTAACTGATACTTATGCTAATAATGAATATATAAACCATCAAACAAATGAATGCACCTTCAACAAGAAATTCCCTCATCAACAGAACAGACTGGTTATTTAAATTGCCTATAAATATCCTTCAAATGCCAACTTTCTAGACAATGTCCTAACTGAATTTGATTTGGAATCATTTTATCTGATTATGATGACTCAGCTCAGCAGTTCACTAACTGACCCTGGACAAATCACTTAGATTTCAGAAGTCTGAATTTTCATTCAAGAAGTAGAATAATGTGTTGATTCTTTCTGACAGGGGTTATATCAGAATCAAATTGAGCTGATGATTGTAGTAATAGCTCATTTAAGTAAGTTTAAAGAGAAGCTAAAAACCTGAAAAATATTTAGACATTAAATGGTACCTCTAATGAATGGACACATTGCCACTAGAGCCTCTGTAAATGTCTTTAGGATGAACCCTGGGTGATGGTAGCTGCACAAATCTGAGTGATAGATAAATAGAGATAAGAAACTATGGAGGTGAAAAAGACTTCATATAAAATTCTCAATGCCGTCAGTTAGTTTTTCAGGAAACTATTCTCTGTTTCACAACTTTCTATCTAACCATCAAAACCCATTGTTGATAAATAACAGAACCACAGGCAGCACAAGAAGCTCTCAAATAGGTTGAGTATGGAAAGTAAGATCTGGGCTAATGTTCTGCAAAACAAAATCTGTGAACCTTCTCTCTGGACTCCTTGACCTACCCTCTTTGCATCTTCTTCATCTGTACTTTAAAAAGAAACAAAAAAATTATCAGTAATTTGCATGCTTTTTGGTTTTAAATGAGATGTCAGCCCTGAAAGCTATTGATCATTTCACTTAATTGTGGAAATAGAATGAAAGTGTCCACTATTAAAGCAATCCTAAGTATCAAAAATAAATGGAAATCTATTGGGGAGAGGGTAGAAAATGCCACACTCATGAATTTAGACCTAAGCCTCCGACTGTTCCCGCTCAAACTCTGACCTTTAGTCCATTGCATTCCAAGGCAGCCGATGAACCAGTAGAATAGTTACAGTATTCTCCTTCTTGTTTCTCAAAATTATGAATAGCTCTGAAACTTCAGAACTCTGAATCTCCAGGTTTTACACAACTCTCATAATGTTGCCTTCCTCCCCATTCCCATAAAACATTAACTGACCATCCTTGTCATTGTTCTTAAACATTGGTCATCACATAGAGAACATCGGATTTTGAAATCTCCTCTCTTTATGATACAATGGAAAAAGCACTTTGGAGATTTGAGACTGCCACAACCCTGATGAATATTTCCAAAGGGAGTGATTAGATTGTCCACTGAATTTGGCAAGGAAATTACCAGAGCTTTGTAAAGGGCAAATATTTTAGGATATGTCATCTACTGCCTCAGGGGGTTAATTCTGACACCAAAATTGTGTCAGTGATTGAGATGGTACAACCTCGTTTGGAAGTCTGTTGGATCAAAAGTAAATAGAAAGCTAAGAAAAGTTTATTTACATCTTATAATACAATCAAAAAGAGAAAATAATGTAAATATATGATGAGAGATTGTTGATATATATACCAAGGAAGCAAGCAGAATCAGGTTGAGGATGAGATATGTGAATTATTGCCTCAGGTGCAAAATTTACCCTGATACCAAAAGCCCTAGTAATTAAGGTAAATAAAATTTTAATGCAATGTTTAAAAGTCAGAGTTAATGTAAAAATTATGAACAAGAATATCAATTTTTCAAAATAAAGACACCAGCATTACAAATGTTTCCTTTTATCTCAGGTTCCAATACGGCTCAAAATGGCACTACTACTAATCCAGCATTTATTTAAAATTTAGTGTTTATTTTGTTAATCATAGTTTTGTAAAATCAATTTTGTTTTTTTACATCAGTTAGACCTAGAGAATATTATGCTTAGTGAAATGTCAGATAAATACTGTATCGTGTCATTTATATGTAGAATCTTAAATACAAATGAATGTGTATGCAAGACAGAAACAGACTCACAAATATACAACACAAACTAGTGGATATCATAGGGACAGGGCAAATTAGGAGTATGGGATTAGGAGATACAAACTCATATGTATAAAATAGATAGGCAACAGGATATATGGTATAGCACAGGGAACTATAGCCATTATCTTGAAATAACTTTTAATAGTGTGTATCTGAATCACTATGTTATACATGTGAATCTCATAAAATATTGTCAATCAAACCCACTTTAAAAATTTGATTTGAATATTGTTCATTACCAAGTTTTTGTCACTCCTTTAGATTTTGCCCTTAAGGCACATGCATTACTCATTCCTTCATCATCATTCTGACCCCCAAAGCAAATAACGTGGCCAAGTCAGTAATGAGTATGTAAGATTCAGCATGTTGCTGGTTGCTGGTGATGTAGACATAGCAGACAGAATATGAACAATGCTCATGAAGGTATTCAAAACCTAGCACTTCTTAGAAAAAAGAACTGTGTGGTGTAAAATGTATCCCTTCCTCAAAGGTGAGTGACCTCCTAAACAGGATCTGAAAAAATGTATCCTGATCTTGGTATTTGTTGTTTACTCACTTTTTCTTTCCCCAGCTGAAACAAGGAGTGGGGAGGTGTTGTTTTTTACATTGACTGTTTACTAAAATAAAAAAAGTTCAGAATAATTAAATGCAACTTAATTTAGTCTTTTATATCTGGTTGTTGTATTCGTTGTTTTGTTTAAAAGGAAATCTGAGTTTGTGGGTCACTTCAAAACCAAATCACTAGACACACATTTTTGTAAACTAAATAAAATTCGTACTCAAATATGTATTTGCTCTAATCCATTTTTATGGCAAGGATATAGCGTGAGAAATTTTAAAAAAAGAGAAGAGAGAAAAAATAAAGAAGTACAAGGTTAGAATGACCAAAACAGAACAAGAAAACAGGGAAAAGAAAGTCTCATGGAGACATAAATGGAAAGACGATTATAAAGTTTTTGAAGGTCAAGAGACAGAGACACACTGGTCTGTAATACACATTCCACACATCCACAAACTACAAAAGGAAACCAGTGATAAAGTGGCCTGTATATAGGAAAAAGAAAGAAAAGGAAAATACACAGGGTTAGATATGCACTTAGGTGGAGTAAGAGCCCCACCTTGAAGTAGGTTAGAGTTCTGCCCCCAAAAAGTCTTTGACTTTGAAAATTGTAATATTTTTCCATAATTATAAACATAATCTGAGGCTTTCCTCACTTCTTAACGTTCATCCCAATATATAAGACAAAATTAATATGAAGATCTAGGCTGGTGCTTATAACAGAGGCTTTTTTTTAATTTATTTTTTTATTAGTTTTGCCATACAATGACATGTTATCGCCATGGGTTTACATATGCTCCCCTTAAAATGGGGTATTTTTGATTTTTAAAACTATTAAGACATTATTTATCTCTATTACTGAGTTTATTGACACATCCTTTGGTTTTGCACCGAACTCAATTAACTTATTGGGTATCTCCCCTGAGCCTGGCAGTATTGTGTCAACAGTACACTACAGGCAAGACAAAAGTCCTTTCCTTCAGAATTTTACATTCTAATTCAGGGAGACAGACAGTAAGCAAACAAGCAGGAAAGAAAACATCAGATAGTAAGGAGTGTTAGAAAGAAAATATAGCAGAGTGTGAGTTGGAGAGAGCTTGGGAAAGAGATTGCTATTTTAGAAAGGATAATCAGAGAGGATCTTTGTGAGGAGGTTTCATTAAAGTAAAATCTGAGTGTCTAAAAGTAGCCTTTCCAGTAAGTGGTCATCAAAAAGAAAGATCTGTATATCAAACAATAACGCCCACCATTTTCTGAAAAGGCTAGTAAAGCAGTCTTCTCTTTTTCAGTTTAAAAAGAAAGGAAGATCTGGTGTGTTGAGGAATGGAAAAGGGGTCAGAGTGCCAAGAGAGTGAAAAAATGTATACAGAGAGAAAATTCCTTCCCATTTTTTATCCCTCATCTATATTCCCCAGACACAACTTCACAATAGGAAATAGCTATTATTCTTTGTGAGTCTTCCCCAAAGAATTATGCAAATAAAAAATAATGTCATTATATACTCTTTCTCTATTAATAAAAAAGTGATAAATTTGCAAAACTAGGATTTTTTTAAATAAAGTTTAATAGCTGCATACAACTCAATACTTCACAGGCATTTAAAATATAATATGTATGTTTAATATATACATTCATGTATAATGTAGGTTCCAGAATATTTTTACAAAAGCAATTTAGAAAACAACATATATAATATGTCCTTATATTTAGACAAAAAAGTTTAAGTATATACCAAAAATGTGGAAAAAATATTTTATGTACATTCTCTGACCTTTATTTCTATTGTTTATATTGCTGTTGTTCAATCACTGTCTTGTCTGACTCTGTGACCCCATGGACTGCCACACACCAGGCTTCCCTGTCCTCCATTGTCTCCCAGAGTTTCCTCAGATTTATGCCTTTTGAGTCGACGATGCTATCTAACCATCTCATCTTCTGACACCCTCTTCTTTTGCCTTCAATCTTTCTAGCATCAGGGTCTTTTCCAATGAGCTGGCTCTTCTCATCAGGTGTTATATATGTTTCATGAATTCCTTTCTACCGCAAAGTCAGTTTTTAAAACTCTTATTATTAACATAATCACATTAAGTAAAACTCTATATTGGTTGCTACTTAAAATTTCTCAAGTCAGCTTTGTACAATAAGAAATCGTAATGCATGCATTTACTCATTCACTTCTTACTAGCCGTTATTGAGAATCTATCAGAGCAAGCCGTTGTGATGAAACACAAATTTAATAGTACAAACTCTAATTTCACTCTCATTTTCACCAGGCTCCCCTGGTGGCTTAGATGGTAAAGCGTCTGCCGGCAATGCAGGAGACCTGGGTTTGATCCCAGGGTTGGAAAGATCCCCTGGAGAAGGCAATGGCAACCCACTCACTACTCTTACCTGGAAAATCCCATGGATGGAGGAGCCTGGTAGGCTACAGTCCATGGGGTTGCAGAGAGTCGGACACGACTGAGTGACCTCACTTTAACTTTCACTCTAATTTCAAAGAAGGTAGAAAATTTTAAACACAGACACATATAATTAAAATAATGGCAAAATCTCTGTAAAAAAAAAACTGTGCTTAGAGTATCATGAGAGCAAAGAGGAGTAAATGCTGGTATAGGCACTGGAAATATACCAAGAAGCAGGGAGCACTCTGGTTCAGTCTTCATTGAAACGTTCACCAGCAAGAGGTAAAGGAGACAGTCTGCAAAGCCATTGAAGAATCACACTCCCTGCCTGTGCTGAAACAGTAAGAAGCAAGATTGGAAAAGTGGATAATTTCTACAGATTATATTTGATTAAGTTTACAATTCATTGGAAGAAATTCAGGAGATATCCGTGAGACTGCTGTTTTACACTACACGTAAAGGATATATCTAACTGATGATAAAATTGACAGCTTCTCAGGTATGTTGAGCTATTGTGTTGTGTCCTGTAGATATATCAGGAGAATTTTTCAGTATTTTCAAAAGTATCCTCTTATGTTTTAAATTCACAACTCATGATGGCATTCAACATGACAGGTATTAATCTGATAGATTTATTCTGGGACATAGGACAAATTTCAAACTTTTAAAAACTGAGATCACTTTAAATATGTTCTTAGACTACAATAGAATTAAACTAGAAGTGTATTAGGCATATTCTCAAAACTTTAGGGAAAACCACACTCTGACTAGCCCATGAGTAAGAAAATCAAAGTAGAAGTTAGACTATATTATTAATGGAATGAAAATGAGAACACAACATAAAAAATATGTAATATATAGATAAAGCACTACTTAGAGTGAGATTTGTACCATCAACTGATTTTATTTAAAGGGTTTACAAGAAAGAATTTAAATCAATAATTTAATCTCTGAATTTAGAAAAAAAACATGAAATTAAATCCAAAGAGACAAGAAACTAAATAATATAGGTAAACGAAGAAATATATAAATTTCTTTAATATATAAAAATAAATGAACCTAAAAGCTAGTTCCTTGTGAAGAAAAATAAAATTCATAAAAATATAGCCACATTTTTCAAGGGGAAAAAGAGATTGCCAGCCGGGGTATTCCAGACCAAAAAGGGCAGACAGGTCTGTGCCAACCCCAGTGAGCCCTGGGTCCAGGAGTACATGGATGACCTTGAATTGAACTGAGCTCCTTCAAGCCCCAGGGCAGGTGTTCTGCAGGAAAGGTCACCTGAACCCGACGCTTCTCAGCGAGATGAACCCTGTCTATGCTCACGACTCCCCTCAGTGGTCCCTGTTCCTTCTCTTAATTTAATTTTTTTATTCTGTGCTGTGTTATTACTGTACTTGGTATTGTTTCCCATTATTTATGTTTGTTTTACTAAAGGACACATGTCCCCCATGGGGATGGTCTGCCATCACTGTTCCTCTGCTATTGTGAATACATGGATAATGCAACTGAATTCAAGTGTTTTTGTAATAACACTTTTTAAAAATTGTAAAAAAAAAAAACAAATTAATAATATCAGGAGTTAAAAACAGTTATTATGAATATTACAGAAATTAAAAGAATGCTAATGGAACATTCTGAGCAATTTCATGCCAATAAATTTGATAGCTCGAATGCACAAAATCCTAAAACCATTAATTACCAAAACTAACTCAAGAAACAGATAACCTGAATAGCTGTATATTTACTAAAGAAATTTACTTTGTACTTTAAAATCTTCCCACAAAGGAATCTTCAGACCCAATTGCTCATCTGATGTACCTGCATAACAGTTATTCAAGAAATAATCGAATAAGAAATAATAAGACTCTCAGAAAATAGATTATTAAAGCAAAAATATTTTTAATATCACCTGTAATTCCTTCTGGTATACATTAAGTTATTAAAAGCATGTAAACTAATTTGCACATATTTGTGGCATATGTTTCTCTTCTCAGTTGTTTCCAATTCAGACTCATTGTGGTCAGAGCATGTATTCTAAGTGAAATATAGTCAGACTTTATGGGCTAGCAGATGATCTATCCTTGAGAATGACTGGTGCACTTGAAAAGAGCGTTTGCTTGTTATTGTTGAATGCAGTAGTCTATAAATAGCAACTAAGTCAAATTTGTTGATAGTGCTGTTCAAATATCCTGTAAGCCTTAGTCACTCATTTGTGTGCAACCCTTTGCGACCCCATAGACTGTAGCACACCAGGCTCCTCTGTCCATGGGAATTTCTAGGCAAAAATCCTGGAATGGGTTGCCATACCCACCTCCAGGGGATCTTTCCAACCCAGGGATTAAACCCGGGTCTCCTGCATTGCAGGCAGATTCTTTCCTGTCTGAGCCACCAGGGAAGCCCATCTCTACTGACAGCAGCTCACATATGCTATCAATTTTTTAAAAATTAATCTCAATGTTTGCTGTTGGAGTCTCTGTTTCTTTGTTAATATATGTTTTTTTTAAATTTTCTTTACTCTATTGTGTTGTTTTTGCCATACATTGACATGAAACCACCATGCGTATACATATGCTCCCCCTCCAGAACCCCCTCCCTCCTCCCTCCCGATTCGCTCCCCCTGGGTCATCTCGGTGAACCAGCCCGGAGCATCAACCCTGGGCTGGCGATTGATTTCACATATGATAATTAACATGTTTCAATGCCATTCTCCCATATCATCCCACCCTTGCCCTCTTCCACAGAGTCCACGAGTCTGTTCTATATATCTGCATTTCTTTTGCTGTCTCCCATGCAGGGTTCTCATTACCATCTTTCTAAATTCCATATATATGCGTTAGTATACTGTATTTTTGTTTTTCCTTCTGGCTTACTTCACTCTGGATAATAGGCTCCAGTTCCGTCCACCTGAGTAGAACTGATTCAAATGAATATTTTTTAATGCTGAGTAATATTCCATTGTGTATATGTACCACAGCTTTCTTATCCATTCGTCACTTGATGGGCATCTAGGTTGCTTCCATGTCCTGGCTATTGTAAATAATGTTTAAATGTCTATAGCCCAGCACTTATAATGGTCTCCTCCTCCATAAAAGATTTTACAAGTACCTAATTTCCCACGTCAAGCCCCACTATCCTGAAAATAACCAGAGTGGTTTATGTAATCTCCAACAGAATCTACAATACCAATAAGTATCATTATCATAATCAGGTTGAAATCAGTTGAAAGCAGATTTTAACATCCAGGGAGGATTTGCAATAGCTCATTAGTAATAGTCATGAAGCTCTGAAAAGCAATCAAGTGAAATAATTGCATGAGAGGTTTTCCATAAAGCCAATTATTTCCCTTTCATATCAGTCTCCCAACTTTGAGGGAGGAAGAATATATATGTTTTCAAGAATTTTCAAGCTTTTTAAGTTGCTCAAAACAAGTCTGTAGCATAACACTTGGCTTTTAATGATGTTTTGCTGGTTATTGATATCTGCCTAGAATCCTGGTGATATTCCTCTAAATCGTAGAAGAAACAATTTCAGATACATCAACTGTCTTGCTTAAAGTATTAAAAATGAATTCTTACTGCAATTAGGATAAAATAAAACTTCTTCTCTCAGCCCAAGAGACCTTAGTTATTTGACCCTTATATATAAATTAACACCTAAAATCTCTCACCCTTATTCATTATACTGCAACCATTCTGGTGTTTCTTTTATGTTCTTTAAATACACAAAGTATATTTTCTTGTCATGCATAACTTTTCCCCACTAGTTACAATAAAGTGAAGTGAAGTCTCTCAGTCGTGTCTGACTCTTGGTGACCCCACGGACTGTAGCCTATCAGGATCCTCCATCCATGGGATTTTCCAGGCAAGAGTACTGGAGTGGGTTGCCATTGCCTTCTCCAGGAGATCTTCCTGACCCAGGGATCGAACCCAGGTCTTCCGCATTGCAGGCAGACGCTTTTACTGTCTGAGCCACCAGGGAAGTCCCAATAGCTACAGAAGTACATGAAAAATGAGAGGCACTCAAGGAAAAGCAGTATTTGTTAACTGAATGAAAAGTTTGCAGACAGTATTTCCCCTTCATGACTTCATATTATAAAACCCATTCAGAAAAACACATGCCGGCTCAATAGCCTCCTCATGGAAGCTTTCACCTCCTGGTTGCGAAGGGTATAAATCACAGGATTCATCAAAGGAAAGATCACTGTGTGGAAAAAGGAAACCACTTTGTCTGCTGCTAAGGCTGTGAAGGGACGAGCGTAGATGAAGATGGCAGGCCCAAACATGAGAAATATAATAATGATGTGGGTGGTGCATGTGGACAGCGCCTTGCTCTTCCCTTCAGAAGCAGACCCACTTACATGGCAGAGGATGACTGCATAGGAGGCCAGTAGGCCCAGGAAACAGAGCAGGGTGAACAGGCCACTGCTGAAGACCATCAGGAGCTCCACCGCAAAGGTGTCAGTGCAGGCCAGCTTGATGATCTGCGGCACGTCACAGAAGAAGTTGTCCAGGCGGTTTGGACCACAGAAGGGCAAGCGGAGGATGAAGGCCACTTGGATAATGGAATGAACAAAGCCTCCAAGCCACTGAACCAATATCAAGGCATAGCAGGCTCTAGGGTTCATGACAGTTGAATAGTGTAAAGGACGACAGATGGCAATGTAGCGGTCAAAAGCCATCACAATTAAGAGTAGCATCTCCCCTCCTCCAAGACAGTGCAAGAAAAAGAGCTGAGTGATGCAGCCTCTATAGGAGATCACTTTCTTCTCAGAGAGGAAGTCCACCAGCATCCTGGGAGCCACGATGAAGGAGTAGGATGCATCCAGGAAGGCCAGGTTGCCCAGGAAGAAGTAGAGGGGGGCCGCGAGGCCAGGGTCTGACCTGATGGTGAGGATGATGAGGAAATTTCCAGGGAGGATGATGAAGTAGAAAACTAAGACTAGTGTGAAGACCAGGAGCTGAATATTTTGAGACTGAGTCAGACCAGCAAGGATAAATTCAGTTACCACAGTTCTGTTGTCTCTCTCCATCGTCTCTGCCTGTAGTACATAAAGAAGCAGAGTTTATTGTTTCTTACATCTAGACTTTACAGTTTCTTACATATAGACTTGGATTGTTCTTTAGGTAAAAATATATGACAAATACTTAAAACAATATGTCTTAAATAATTTTTTGGAACACGAGGTACAAAGAGACACAAAAACCTTGACAAAATGCTAGTGACTTAGTCACGACAAAAAGAGAGAAATATGAGTGAAAAATAAGACGAAAGTAATACAAAACAAAAAACAAAAAAACAAAACAATATGTACAGTGGTTTGTTAGGGTACATATTTTAAGAAATATTAAAAATATCTGCTTTATATCTCTCAAGAAGTGAATGGAATGACTAATATATAGGTACTACCATCCACAGACCGAATTTTTGAAAATCTTCCTTTAAAATGTCATTGTATATATGTATAGAAACACTGCATGGATGCATGCATGAACACACACACACATAAACACACACACACACACACACAGAGACGCAAAGTGAGACTTATACAAAATGTAATAAAAAATATTTTGTAGGGCCTGCAACTAGCCTCTCTGCTTATTTAACTTGTCTCTACTTCCACAGACACTTATGTCAATATTCATTCCATCATCTGTGTATAAAAATACACCCAAGAAACCCAGGAATGTAGGTGAAGAGTTCCCTCTATTTCCTCTTAGGTTCACTGCATTCCACAAGCTCACTCAGAGTTGAATGTTATGTCATTTCATGATGTGTCAGCATTTGATGATATCCCTAAGACATCAGAAGATTTCTGAAGATTTTTATAATTGAGAGTTATAGGCTCTTCCACTCTGCCTATTTCTTGTCCTCTCTGCTTTTTCACTGTTTTCCAACAAAAGGACTCCATGCTGCCTGACATACTTGATCCATTCTCTTCCCATATCACATTCTTCTCTATGTATTTTCCTGACTATGATTCCGAAATGGTGCTTCACATTGATCCAGAGACTATGTATCAGGTGAACATTTCTCTAAGTAAAATAAAATACAATTATAAAAAAAATACAAATTATGACCATCATCAGACTCAAAAATTATATGTTAGCCACATTAGTGGGAAAACTGTTGTCAGGCTGAGGATGTCCCTGATGGCTCAGTGGTAAAGAATCTGTCTCCCAATGCAGGAGACATGAGTTTAATCTCTGGTCCAACATGCTGCTGTGCATCGAAGCCCATATACCACAACCACTGAGCCTGTGCTCTAGAGCCTGAGTACCACAACTACTGAGCCTACACACCACAACTGCTGGAGCCCAAATACCCTAGAGCCCACACTCCACAACAAGAGAGTCACCACAGTGAGCAGCCCACGCACCTCCCTCAGCTCAAGCAGAGTAGACCCTGCTTGCCGCAGCTAGAGAAAAGCCCACACAGCAATGAAGACTTGACACAGCCAAAATAAAGAAATGGCTAAAGTTATTTTGAAAAAATGGCATAAGAATCTTGAAAAAAATGTATTTAAAAAAATAAAGGAAGATTCTGAAAGAGAAATCTAAATTCTCACCACTATATCCCTAATCTTCCTTAGCACTTCAGCTAATTAAGAGATGCATCTGACTCTGGCAGTGATGATACAGTAGAGGAATCGGAAGGCCAAGGAGACAGCCTCCTTCCCTCTTTGGGCAGAGACACAAACATCACCAGGCAACGCTGTACCTGCCTTGAGGGTAAACTGTCTTCACTCCAGCTCCTGGAGCCAGGTGTTCCCCATCTCTGAACATTTCTTCATGCTTCCTTTCTCATTTTCTCTCTTTTCTCTTTCTCTCCCTTTTTATTTATCAAGAAGCCTTTCATTTCCTAATTTATTCTAGGAGCTCGATTGTGATTTGTTTTTCCCCTGTTAATTTATTGTCTCTCATTTCCTCCTAATTTTCTTTCCCTTTTTATTTTGCTTTCTTTAAATCTCACTCTTCATCATTTTCTCTTCTTTCTCTCCTTCTTTTATTCAGATCCTTTCACCCTGAAACATGTTCACTCTCTCCACTTCTCATGTTTATTGTTACTCCATTATGGGTCATGCCTGTCTTGCCATTTTATTTTCAAGAGCATCACTGTGCTTTCCTTTCAAGCAAGAATGAGCAATGTGTATGCTTTCCATCATCTTCCATTCTAAACATTTGGTCTACAAAAGAATAATTCAATATGGAGTAGTAACCATTTTCTCAGATTGCTGGGAGAAATATCAGTAACCTTAGATATGCAGATGATACTACTCTTATGGCAGAAAGCAAAGAAGAACTAAAGAGTCTCTTGATGAAAGTGAAAGAGGAGAGTGAAAAAGTTGGCTTAATGCTTAACATTCAGAAAACTAAGATAATGGCATCCGGTCCCATCACTTCACGGCAAATAGATGAGGAAACAGTGGAAAGAGTAGCAGACTTTATTTTTTGAGCTTCAAAATCACTGCAGATGGTGGCTTCAGCCATGAAATTAAAAGACTCTTACTCCTTGGAAGAAAAGTTATGACCAACCTAGACAGCGTATTAAAAAGCAGAGACATTACTTTGCCGACAAGGGTCTGTCTAGTCAAGGCTATGGTTTTTCCAGTATTCACGTATGGATGTGAGGGTTGGACTATAAAGAAAGCTGAATGCTGAAGAATTGATGCTTTTAAACTGAGGTGTTCAAGAAGACTCTTGAGAGTCCCTTGGACTGTAAGGAGATCAAACCACTCCATCCTAAAGGAATCAGTCCTGAATATTTATTGGAAGGACTGATGCTGAAGCTGAAACTCCAATACTTTGGCCACCTGATGTGAAGAACTGACTCATTTGAAAAGACCCTGATGCTGGCAAAGATTGAAGGCAGGAGGAGGAGGTAATGACAGAGGATGAGATGGTT
>SRVM01022256.1:0-21205 GCA_007570785.1 Antilocapra americana | reverse complement strand
CTTAATGTAAAAGCCCCACCCTCTGGGGTTGCTGCCCGTGTTTGAGTATAAGTGCCCGGCAAGGTGTCTGGCACAACAAGTGTGACATTGAAGGTTACCTTTTGCTATTAACCTTTCCCACATGCTCCAGCAGGAACCACTACATGGCCCTGTTGAATGTTGTCCTAGTAGTTCTAGGTGTGAGAAGCTCCTACGCAGATGTGCCGTGATTTATTTGTAACAATTTTGCCACGTGGCCATCCTCTGCTGTAGGGTGGGAATTGAGGAAGAGGGGTCCTGAGTCCGGGAAAGTCCAGTCCTATGAACTGTGATGGTCTCCACGGCTTATTATGGTAGTTAGTACTCTGCTTCCACTTCCTCCCAGAGGCAACTACTTTTCAACTCTAACCATTTGATTAGCGAAGTATTTTACCGCCATATAAATACCATAGTTAGCTCCTTATTTTCTTAGCTTCAGGCTTTTTCAGTTGACTTGCTACTGTAGACGACAAGGATTTTGCTTTCCCAGTCGCGCTGCCATTCCCCACCCCAAGACATGCATGTCGAGTGTGAGTTGGAAAAGAATTTCCAGATGCAGTATTTCCCAAAGGAGTTTATTAAGAACAAAGAGCAGAGATAATAAGGGTGCCACAGGCACAGAGGGCCAACCTCTGACCGCCCAGATGCAGGGCTAGTAGCCATTTTGTAGTCTCAAGGCAAAATTGCTGCTGGAAGGGTGACATTAGGTGATTGGTTAGGGTGGGTATTTGTACCTAATGTGGGATCAAGGAGCTGGCTGGTTTAGATGGATTGGGTGCTCATGGCAATGGTTGCTATGGGCTCTGTCAGTGCCGGAGATGAGCAGGGCCACATCTGTGGCCTTGGTATGGGATTCCACAGTGCATACTGATCGACAGCCCCCACCATCCTCCCAATGTAATCATTTAAGAATTTCAAATAAGTCAGTATTCACTGTTAAGTTACTAAGACTGTAAACACTACACACGGTTGAGTCAGACAGAGTACGGTGATTATTTTTTATTTTTCTTTTCCGCAGCTTTTCTGTTTCCCTAGCATTATTAATTGTCATTGCTTTTGTTTTAACTCTGGATTCTGCCCCAGTTTTGGACGTCTGTTCAAGCAGATGTCACACAGTCAGGCTCTCTGTTGCTCCTATCTTTTTCCTGAGAATAGACTGCAAGCTCCTGTGGGCCTGCTTGTCCTATCTTGCCACCATGTTGACGTAACCCTGAGGCACAGAGCAGTGGCTTGCCCGGGCTCAGGTGGTGGGGATGTCGTAAAGCCGGGCAGGTGCTCTCCTACATGTCCCGCTCACGGTCCATGGTCTGGTGTGGGGGTCAGGGGCTGCAGGAGGCAGAGGGTGCTTTGAAATTTGGGTCAGTTGGGGAGCCTGTAGTCAGGGAATGATTCGCAGAGGTGTGGCAAGGATGGGAGAAGAAACCACAGGGATGATACGGAGCAGGGCTCTTGGCTTTCTCCAAGCAATAGAAGTTGACTAGAGGCCTGACGAGATTCAGGCAAGGCTTTACTGGGGCTTTTGTTCCAGCCGCAGGGTGGAGCGAAATCAAGGAACAGGTTCCCTTGAGCTGTTTCCTCCTGTGAGGTGATGGTGTTGGTGTGTCCAGGGAGAACTACAACAGTGGCTATTTAGGGACTAGAAAGGGGAAGGAACCAGGTTACCTTTGGCTTAACTGTTGACGAGAGCAGGGGCCATGTTGCTCCTGCTAAGGAGCCATTTTGCTGGGATATGTATTTGTGTCAGTCCCAGGGATGAAGTCTCTAACCTGTTCTCCTGGGTTTATTTTTACTGTATCTTACTGGAGTATAGTTGCTTCACAGTATTGGGTGAGTTTCTGCAGCACAGCATCTTGAATCAGTCCGGCGTCTGTATTCCTGTATCCCTTCCCTCTTAAGCCTCCCACCCAAGCCCGCATTCCAGCCCTCTAGGTCATCCCAGAGCTCAGAGCTGAGCTCCCTGTGTTACACAGCAGCTTCCTGCTGGTCATCTGTTTTACCCATGGTAGTGTATAAATGTCAATGCTAGTCTGTCAATTTGTCCCCCCTCTCCTTCTCAGCAGGTGTCGACCAGTCCGTTCTTATGCTCTATGTCTGAGCCTGTATTCTGGCCCTGCAGTAGGTTCATCAGTACCACTTTTCTAGATTGTAAATACATACATTAATATATGCTATTTCTAACTTCACTCTGTGGAACAGGCTCCAGGTTAAACATTATTTTTGCTGACTCAAGTTTGTTACTTTTTATGGCTCAGCACTATTACATTGTACATATGTACCCCTGTCTTTATCCAGTCATCCCTCCATGGACATCCAGGTTGCTTCCACCATTGTAAATAGTGCCACAGTGAACAAGAGGGTGCATGTGTCTTTTGTGTTTTTTTAAATTTATTTCATATTTTTGGCCCCACTGAGTCTTTGTTGCTGTGTGTGGGCTTTATCTGGTTGGTGGTGAGTCGGGCTAGTCTTTGTTGCTGTGCGTGGACTTGTCATTTTGGTGGCTTCTCTCGTGGAGCAGAGGCTCCAGGCACACAGGTCTCAGCAGTTGCAGTATGTACGCTCAGTAGCTGTGGCTCACCATCTCTAGAGCAAGGGCTCAGTAGCAGTGGCTCATGGGCCTCGTTGCTCCAAGTCATGTGGACTCTTTCCCCAACCAGGGATCAAACCCATGTCGCCTGCCTTGGCAGGCTGATTGTTATCCCTTGTACCACCAGGAAAGTCCCACAGGTGTCTTTTTGAATTATGTTTTTGGCAGGGTATGTGCCAAGTAGTGGGATTGCTGAGACATGTGGCAGTCTTATTTCTGTTGGTCTAAGGCATCTCCTTAGGCACTGATGAAAGCTGCAGATGGTGACTGCAGCCATGAAATTACAAGACGCTTTCCAATGCTTGGGCTATCTGATGCGAAGAACTGACTCATTGGAAGAGACCCTGATGCTGGGAAGGATTGAGGGCAGGAGGAGAAGGATGAGATGGTTGGATGGCATCACTGACTCAATAGACATATGAGTCTGAGCAAGCTCCAAGAGTGGGTGATGGACAGGGAGGCCTGGCGTGGTGCCCTCCATGGGGTCGCAAAGAGTCGGACACAACTGAGTGCCTGAACTGAAGGCATCGCCATACTCTTCTCCACAGTGACTGTACCGGTTTCTATTCCCACCAGCAGTGTAAGAGGGTACCCTTTTCTCCACTCTTAGCATTTATGGTTTGTAGATTTTTTTGAAGATGGCCATTCTGACCTGTGTGAGGTGATATACCTCATTATAGTTTTGATTTGTATTTCTCTAATAATGAGCGGGGTTGAGCATGTTTTCATATGTTTGTTGGGGATCTGTATGTCTTCTTTAGAGAGATGTCTACATAAAGGTCTTCTAGCCATTATTTGATTGAATTGTTTGTTTTTTTGACATTGCACTCTGTGAGCTGTTTGTATATTTTGAAAATGAACCTTTATCAGGTGCTTTGTCTAGAAATATTGTCTCACATTCTGTGGGTTGTCTTTTTGTTTTCCTTTGTGGTTTCCTTTGCTTTGCAAAAGCTTTTACATTTATTTAGGTTCCGGTTGTTTTTATGTTCATTATTTTAGAAGGTGGGTCAAAATTTTTTTGTTTCCATTTTAAAAATAATTTTTCTTTGCATTTTAAAAATTAATTGTAATTGGAGAATAGTTGTGTTACAATGTTGTGTTGGTTTCTGCATACAACAATATGAGTTACCCATAAGTATACACATATCCCCTGCCTCTTGAACCTCTCTATCACCCCCCATCCCACCCCTCTGGGTCCTCAGAGGGCATCTGACTGATTGCCTGTGTTATACACCACCTTCACACTGCTTTACACATGATAGCATATGTATTTCCATGCAGTTCTTTCAATTCATCCCATCCCTTCCTTTCTCTGCTGTATCCACAAATCTGTTCTTCAAGTCTGTGTCCATATTCCTGCTCTGCAAATGGATTCATCAAGACCTTTTTTCTGGATTCCATATATATGTGTTAATGTATGATATTTGTTTTTCTCTTTCTGACTGACTTTGTATAAGAGGCTCTAGGTTCATCCACCTCCCTAAAACTGACTCAGCTTCCTTCCTTTTAGTGACTGAGTAATAGTCCATTGTATATATGTACCACGACGTCTTTATCCATTCATCTGTCCATGGACATCTAAGTCACTTGTGTCCTGGCTGTCACAAATAGTGCTGCAATGAATATTGGGATACATGTGCTTTTTAAATTATGCTTTTCTCAAGGTATATGCCCAGTAGTGAGAATGCTGGGTGATGGTAGTTCTTTTTTTTTTTAACTGGAGGATAATTGCTTTACAATGGTGTGCCATACATCAACATGAATCAGCCGTAGGTATGCATATATGCCCTCCCTCTTGAACCTCCTTGGCACCTCCCATGCCATCCCACCCTCTAGGTTGTTGAAAAACACCAGGCTGGGCTCCATGGCTCATACAGCAGATTCCCATGGCTATCTATTTTACTCATGGTAATCTGTGTATTTCAATTCTGCTCTTTCAGTTAATCCCAACCTCTCCTTTCCCCGCTGTGTCCAGAAGAATGTGCACTGTGTCTGCCTCTGTATTACTGACCTGAATGAGTTCATAACTACCTTTTTTAAAATCCATACATGTGCGTAAATATATTTGTTTTCTGACATCACTGTGTTTAACAGGCTTTAGGATCACCTATCTCACTTGATGTGACTCTTGCTCCTTCCTTTGTATGGCTGAGTGCTAGTCCATGGTATATATGTACCACCAACTCGATGGACATGAGTTTGAGCAAGCTCCAGGAGCTGGTGATGGACAGAAGAAGCCTGCGTGCTGTAGTTCATGGGGTCAGAAAGAGTTGGACATGACTGAGCAGCTGGACTGATAGCACAACGTCTTTATCCATTCATCTGTGGATGAGCCTCCAGTTTGCTTCCATATCCTGGCTCTCAGAAATAGTGCAGCAGTGAACTGTGGGGATACACATATCTTTTTGAATTCCAGTTTTCTTGGGGTATGTGCCCAAGTGGGGATTGTGTATAACATAGTAGTCTATCCCTGCTTTTTAAAGGAATATCCATACTGTTGTCCATAGTGGCTGTATCAGTTTGCATTCCCACCAACGGTGCAAGAGGGTTTCCTTTTGTCCACACCCTCTCCAGCATTTATTCTTTGTAGAATTTTTGATGATGGCCATTCGGACTCAGCGAGATGATATCTCATTGAAGTTTTCATTTGAGTTCCTGTAATAATGAACGATATTGAGCATCTTTTCATGTTTGTTGGCCATCTGTTTTCTTTGAAGAGCTCTTTGTTGAGGTCTTCTGCCCATTTTTGATTGGATGTCTTTTTTTGAAATTCAGCTCCTTGAGCTGTTTGTATTAATATATCTTGAAGATAAATAATCCTTTCTCAGTTACTGCATTTGCAAATATTGTCTCCCATTCTGATGGCTGTCTTTTCATATCGCTTCTGATTTTCTTTGCTCTGAAAAAGCTTTTAAGTTTAATTAGGTCCCACTTGTATATTTTTGGATTTATATTCATTATTTAGAACGTGCATTCAAAAATTTTATTTTGTTTTTATTTTAAATCGTGCTACCAGGGAAGCCCTAATAATTCTTAGGGGTATTAAAAATCGATGTTTAGTTAGAGTATAAGTGCGCTACAATACTTGTTGCTTTCTTCCATACAATGTGAATCAGGCATCAGTGTAGATATATCCTCTCCCTCCTGGAATTTGCTGGCTGCCCCCGCATTCCTCATACCCGTCCAGTCTGTCTAGGGCATCGCAGAGCACCAGGCTGAACCCCTTGTGTTATACATCAGCTTCCCACTAGCTTATTGTTTTACACATGGTTTTACATACATTTCTGTGCTTCTCTTTGAGTTTGTCCCACCCTTGCTTTCTCCAGCTGTGTCCACAAATCCATTCTCTACATCTGTGTCTATATTCCTGCTCTGCAAATGGGTTCATCGGGACCATTTTTCTAGATTCGATACATAAGTGTTATATACAGTATTTCATTTTCTCCTTCTGACTTACTTCACTCCGCATGATAGGCTGTAGGTTCACCCACCTGGCTAAAACTGACTCAAATTCATTCCTTTTCATTGCTGAGTAATATTCCATTCTGTATATTTAGCACAACTTCTTTATCCATTCATCTGTCAACGACATCTAGATTGCTTCCATGTCCTCAACATTGTAAATAGTGCTGCAGTGAGCATTGGGGTACACGTGTTGTTTTGAATTACGGTTTTCAGACTCTATACCCAGTAGTGGGATTACAGGGTCATATGGTATTTTTATCCCTAGGTTTTAGGGACTCTCCATACTCTTGTCCTTAGTGACTGTTTCAGCCTACATTCCCATCAAGAGTGCAAGAGGGTACCCTTCTCTCCACACCCTGCAGCTTCTATTGTTTTTAGAATTTTTGATGATGGCCATTCTAACCTTGTCAGGTGATACCTCCCTGAAGTTTTCATTTACGTTTCTCTAATAATGGGTGATGTTGAACATCACTTCATGTATTTGTTGCCCATCAGTATATCTTCTTGGCAGGGATGTGTGTTTAGGTGTTCCGCTTGTTTTTTTGAATGGAGTGGCTTTTTTTTTTTTTTTTTTCAATTGAGCTCCATGAGCTGTTTGTAAATTCTGGAGGTTAAGCCTGTGTCAGTTGCTTAGTTTTCAAAGATCATCTCCTATTCTGAGGGTTGTCTTTTTGTTTTGTTTGTAATTTCCTTCGCTGAGCAAAAGCTTTTAAGATTAAGTATGTCCCAATTGTTTATTTTTTAAATATATTCATTATTTTAAAAGATGGATCAAAAATTGTTATTTTTTTCATAATTTTTTCTCATTTTTAAATTAGGGTATAATTGCTTTATATGTTGTGTTGATTTCTGCCATATAACAACATGAGTGAGCCCTAAATATACATATATCCCCTCCCATTTGAATCTCCCCACCCCCACCAGTGTAGCCCACCTGACATCCCACCTGAATCTCCCCATCCCCACCTGACAGCCCACCAGGCTGAGCATCCTGGGTTATACAGTAACTTCCCACTACCTATGCACTTTAAAATAGTAATGTATATGTTTCCTTGCTGTTCTCGAATTTTCCCACCCTGTCCTTGCCCTGATGTGTCCGATAGTCCATTCTCTACTTTTGGGTCTGTATTCCTGCCCTGCATATAAGTTCATCAGGGCTGTTTTTCTAGATTCCTTAATATATGTTATTTGTTTTTCTGACTTCACTTTGTATATCAGGCTCTAGGTTTGCCTACCTCCCTGAAACTGACTCAGGTTGTTCCTTTTTATGACTAAGTAATATTCCATAGCGTATATGTAGCACATCTTCTTTATCCATTCATTTGTCCAGAGATAACTAGTTTACTTCCATGTCCTGGCTATTATAAATAGTGTTGCCATGAACATTGAGGTACACGTGTGTTTTGAAAAATATTTTCTCAATTATATGCTCAGTATACCTACTGGTATTGTAGGTATACTAGTTTTTTTTTTTTTTTCTTTCTGTTTTTTATGCAATCTCTGTATGTTCTCCGCTGTGTCCATATCTCCCCACTTAATACAAGAGGGTTCGCTTTTCTCCACATCCTCTTCAGCATTTACTGTTTGTAGACTTTTTATGACGACCATTCTGACCTGGTGAGGTGATAATGATACCTCATCGAAGTTTTCATTGGCATTTCTCTAATAATGAGTGACGTTGATCATCTTTTCACACGTTGGTGGGTTATCTGTACGTCTTCTTTTGGAGAGCCGTCCATTAAATCTCCCCCCTGTTTTGATTAGTTTGTCTTTTTTCTTAAAACTGAGCTCCATGAGCTGTTAATATGTTTTGGAGGTTAATCCTGTGTCAGCTTTCAAGTATTGTCTCCTATTCTGAGGGTGGTCTTTTCGTTTTGTTTGTGCTTTCCGTTGCTGTGCAAGAGCTTTTAAGTTTAATTAGGTCCCATTTGTTTATTTTTGTTTTAAGAGTCATTATTTAAAAGGTGGCTTCAAATTTTTTGTTCTATTTTTACTTTTTTAAATGTATTTTTGTGGTATTTGTAGTTGATTTTTAATTGGAGCATGATGGCTTTACAGTGTCACGTGGGTTTCTTCCATGTAACAGCGTGAACCCGTCATAAGTATAGATACATCCTTTCCCCCTTGTCTCTCTCTCCCTGCCACCTCCCCCAGTCCAGTCCCTCTAAGCTATCACAGAACACTAGGCTGAGCTCTCCGTGTTATACGTCATCTTCTTACTAGTTGTTTTACACCTGCTAATGGATATATTTGTATGCTACTCTTTCAGTAGATCCCATCCTTTCCTTCCCCCACTGTGTCCACAAATCCATTCTGTATATCTGCCTCTGTATTCCATTTTTCTAGACTCCATACATGTGCCTGGATATGCAATATTTGTTTTCCTTACTGACTTCCTTCACTCTCTATAAAAGGCTCTAGGTTCACCCAATTCCTTAGAATTGACTAAAATTCATTCCTTTTTATGGCTGAGTGATATTCCATTGGATATGTGTAGCACAACTTTATCCATTCATCTGTTGACAGACATCTAGATTGTTTCCATGTCCAGCTATCGTAAATGGTGCTCCAAAGAACAACAGGCTCATGTGTCATTTTGAATTATGGTTTTGTCAGGGTATTTGCCCAGTGGACCTGCTGGGTCATATGGTATTTTTATTCTCGTTTTTTTTTAAGGACTCTCCATACTTGTCTCTATAGTGTCTGTATCACTTTATTTTTCCACCAGGAGTGCAAGAGGGTTCCTTTCTCTGTACACCCTCTCTAGCATTTACTGTTTGTAGAATTTTTGTCGATGGCCGTTCTGACCTTGTGCGGTAATACCTCATTGAAGTTTTCATTTGCCTTTCTCTGATAGTGACTGATGTTGAACGACATTTCAGGTGTTGCTTGCCCATCTGTATGTCTTTGGAGAGATGTCCATTTAGGTATTCTGCACATGTTTTGAATGGATTTTTTTGTTTGTTTGTTGACATTGAGCTCCAGAAACTGTATATTTTCAAATACAATGTTGGTTGCTTGCTTTAAAATATTGTCTCTGATTCTAGTGTGTTGTCTTTATCATTTTGTGTGCAGTTTCTTATGTTGGGCAAAACCTTTTTTTAAGTTTCAGTTCAGTTCAGTTCAGTCACTCAGTCATGTCTGACTCATCGTGACCCCATGAACCTCAGCATGCCAGGCCTCCCTGTCCATCACCAACTTCGGGAGTCCATCCAAACCCATGTCCATCGAGTCGGTGATGCCATCTAGCCATCTCATCCTCTGTCTTCCCTTTCTCGTCTTGCCCCCAATCCTTCCCAGCATCAGGGTCCTTTCCAATGAATCAACTCTTCGCATAAAGTGGCCAAAGTATTGGAGTTTCAGTTTCAACATCAGTCCTTCCAGTGAACACCAGGACTGATCTCCTTTAGGATCAGTTAGGACTGGTTGGATCTCCTTGCAGCCCAAGGGACTCTCAAGAGTCTTCTCCAACACCACAGTTCAAAAGCATCAATTCTTCGGCGCTCAGCTTTGTTCGCCATCCAACACTCACATTCATACTCTCACATCCATACGTGACCATTGGAAAAACCATAGCCTTGACTAGATGAACCTCTGTTGGCAAAGTAATGTCTCTGCTTTTCAATATGCTATCCAGGTTGGCCATCAGTTTCCTTCCAAGGAGGAGGCTTGGAAATCTTTTGATTTCCTGGCTGCACTCACCATCTGCAGTGATTTTGGAGCCCCCCGAAATAAAGTATGACACTGTTTCCCCATCTATTTCCCATGAAGTGATGGGACCAGATGCCACATCTTAGATTTCTGAATATTGAACGTTAAGCCAACGTTTTCACTCTCCTCTTTCACTTTCATCAAGAGGCTTTTTAGTTCCCCTTCACTTTCTGCCATAAAGGTGGTGTCATCTGCATATCTGGGGTGATTGATATTTCTCCCGGCAATCTTGGTTCCAGCTTGTGCTTCTTCCAGCACAGCATTTCTCCTGTTGTACTCTGCATAGAAGTTAAATAAGCAGGGTGACAGTATACAGCCTTGACGTACTCCTTTCCCTATTTGAACCAGTCTGTTGTTCCATGTCCAGTTCTAACTGTTGCTTCCTGACCTGCATACAGGTTTCTCAAGAAGTAGGTCAGATGGTCTGGTTCCCATCTCTTTCAGAGCTTTCCACAGTTTATTGTGATCCACACAGTCAAAGGCTTTGGCATAGTCAATAAAGCAGAAATAGAAAAAAATAAAAATAAAGCAGAAATCGATGTTTTTCTGGAACTCTCTTGCCTTTTTGATGATCCAGTGGGTGTTGGCAATTTGGTCTCTGGTTCCTCTGCCTTTCCAAAAACCAGGTTGAACATCTGGAAGTTCACCGTTCATGTTTTGCTGAAGCCTGGCTTGGAAAATTTTGAGCATTACCTTACTAGCATGTGAGATGAGTGCGATCCCATGGACAGAGGAGCCTGGTAGGCTGCAGTCCCTGGGGTCACGAAGAGTCTGACACGACTGAGCGACTTCACTTTCACTTTTCACTCTGATGCGTTGGAGAAGGAAATGGCAACCCACTCCAGTGTTCTCGCCTGGAGAATCCCAGCGACAGGGGAGCCTGGTGGGCTGCCGTCTCTGGAGTTGCACAGAGTCGGACACGACTGAAGCGACTTAGCAGCAGCAGCAGTGCAGTTGTGCGAGCATTCTTTGGCATTGCCTTTCTTTGAGATTGGAATCGAAACTGACCTTTTCCAGTGCTGTGGCCACTGCTGAGTTTTCCAAATTTGCTGGCATATTGAGTGCAGCACTTTCACAGCATTTGAAATAGCTCAAGTGGAATTCCATCACCTCCACTAGCTTTGTTAGTAGTGAGGCTTTCTAAGGCCCACTTGACTTCACATTCCAAGGTGTCTGGCTCTAGGTGAGTAATCACACCATCGTGATTATTTGGGTCGTGAAGATCTTTTTTATATAATTCTTCTGTGTATTCTTGCCACTTCTTCTTAATCTTTTGCTTCTGTCAGGTCCATACCATTTCTGTCCTTGATCGAGCCCATCTTGGCATGAAATGTTCCCTTGGTATCTCTTGACTTTCTTGAAGAGATCTCTAGTCTTTCCCATTCTGTTGTTTTCCTCTATTTCTTTGCAGTGATCACCTAGGAAGGCTTTCTTATCTCTCCTTGCTATTCTTTGGAACTCTGCATTCAGATGGGAATATCTTTCCTTTTCTCCTTTGTTTTTCGCGTCTCTTCTTTTCACAGCTATTTGTAAGCCCTCCTCAGGCAGCCGTTTTGCTTTTTTGCATTTCTTTTCCATGGGGATGGTTTTAATCCCTGTTTCCTGTACAGTGTCACGAACCTCCATCCAAAGTTCATCAGGCCGTCTGTCTATCAGATCTCATCCCTTAAATCTATTTCTCACTTCCACTGTGTAATCATAAGGAATTTGAGTTAGGTCATACCTTAATGGTCTAGTGGTTTTCTCTACTTCAATTTCAGTCTGAACTTGGCAATAAGCAGTTCATGATCTGAGCCATAGTCAGCTCCTGGTCTTGTTTTTGCTGACTGTATAGAGCTTCTCTGATTTCGGTGTTGACCACCAGGTGATGTCCATGTGTAGAGTCATCTCTTGTGTTGTTGAAAGAGGGTGTTTTCTATGACCAGTGCGTTCTCTTGGCAAAACTCTATTAGCCTTTGCCCTGCTTCCTTCTGTACTCCAAGGCCACATTTGCCTGTTACTTCAGGTGTTTTCTGACTTCCTACTTTTGCCTTCCAGTCCCGCACAATGAAAAGGACATCTTTTTTGGGTTGTAGTTCTAAAAGGTCTTGTAAGTCTTCCTAGAACCGTTCAACTTCAGCTTCTTCAGCATTACTGGTTGGGGAATTGGCTTGGATTACCGTGGTATTGCCTTGGAAACGAACAGAGATCATTCTGTCATTTTTGAGATTGCATCCAAGTATTGCATTTCAGACTCTTTTGTTGACCATGATGGCTACTCCATTTCTTCTAAGGGATTCTTGCCCACAGTAGTAGAGCTAATGGTCATCTAAGTTGAATTCACCCATCCCAGTCCATCCCAGTTCACTGATTCCTAGAATGTTGACGTTCACTCTTGCCATCTCCTGTTTGACCGCATTCCAGGTTGCTATGCAGTATTGCCCTGTACGTCATCGGACCTTGCTTCTATCACCAGTCCCATCCACAAGTGGGTGTTGTTTTGGCTTTGGCTCCATCCCTTCATTCTTTCTGGAGTTACTTCTCCACTGATCTCCAGTAGCATACTGGGCACCTACCGACCTGGGGAGTTCATCTTTTAGTGTCCTATCTTTTTTGCCTTTTCATACTGTTCATGGGGTTCTCAAGGCAAGAATACTGAAGTGGTTTGCCATTCCCTTCTCCAGTGGACCACATTCTGTCAGACTTCTCCACCGTGACCCGACTGTCTTGGGTGGCCCCACATGACATGGCTTAGTTTCATTGAGTTAGAAAAGGCCATGGTCCGTGTGATCAGATTGGCTAGTTTCCTGTGATTATGGTTTCAGTGTGTCTGCCCTCTGATGCCCTCTCGCAACACCTGCCGTCTTACTTGGGTGTTTCTTAGCTTGGACGTGGGGTAACTCTTCACAGCTGCTCCAGCAAAGTGCAGTCACTGCACCTTACCTTGGATGAGGGGTACATGTATCTTGTTTTGTTTTTAAATTAATTTTATATTTTCGGCTGGGCTGGGTTTTTGTTGTAATGCTCGGGCTTGTCATTGCAGTGGTTCTCTTGTGGAGTGCAGGCTCTTAAGCGCACGGGCTTCAGTAGCTGAGGCATGCGGGCTTAGTTCCTGCAGCACGTGGCATCTCCTCAGACCAGAGTTCGAACCTGTTTCCCTTGCATTGCCAGACGGATTCTTATCCACTGTACCATCAGGGAAATCCCTCCGTGTGTCTTTCTGACTTATGGTTTTCCCAGGGTATGTGTGCCCAGTAGTGGGATTGGTGGGTCATATGGTAGTTTGCTGTTTTGTTTTTTAAGGAATCTCCATACTGTTCTCTGTGGTGGCTGTGCCAATTTCTGTTTTCACCAGCACTGTTAGAAGGTTCCTTTTTCTCTAGACTCTCTCCAGCATTTCTTGTTTGTAGATTTTTTGATGATGACCATTCTGACTGGTGTGACACAATACCTCATAGTTTTCATTTGCATTTCTCTAATAATGAGCAATGCTGAGCATCTTTTCGTGTGTTTGTTGGTCATCTGTGTGTCTTCTTTGAGAGAGTCTATTTAGATCACCGCATATTTTTGGATTGGATTGTTTATTTTTTGATGTTGAGCTTCATGAGCTGCTTGTATACTTTGGAGATTAACTTTTTGTTGGTTGCTTCATTTGCAAATATCGTCTCTTATTTTGAGGGTTGTCTTTTCTTTCTGTTTGTGGTTGCCTTTGCTGTACAAAATCTTTTTGAGTAGGTCCCATTTGTTTATTTTTTGTTTTTGCATTCATTATTTTAGACAGTATATCAGGAATTTATATTTATTTTTTAAGATTATTTTTAAAAGCTTTTTGCATTTTAACGTTTACTAATATTTTTATTTGGAGTATAATTGCTTTTCAGAGTTGTGTTTCTGCTATAAACAGTGTGAATCAGCCATAAGTGTACATATATTGAACCCTCCTCTTAGACATCCCTTCCATCACAGCCCTTCATTCCATCCCTCTAGCCTTCATGGAGCACCAGGGTAAGCTCCCAGTGTTATACAGTAATTTCCCACTAGCTCTTTTTCAGGTGGTTACAGGTATATTTCACTGCTGCTCTCTCAATTCATTTTACCCTCTTCTTTCCCCTCTGTGTCCACAAGGGTGTTTTCTACATCTCTATTTCTGCCCTGCAAATAGGTTCATCAGTACCGTTTTTCTAGATTCCGCATATATGCGTTAATATACAATATTTATTTTTTCTTTGACTTATTTCACTCTGTATAACAGGCTCTAGGCTCATCCACCTCACTTCAACTGACTCTAATTCATTTCTTTTTATGACCGAGTAATAATCCATTACATATATGTACGACACTTTTTTCCATTCATCTGTTGATGGATATCTAGGTTGCTTCCATGTCTTGGCTATTGTAAATAGTGCTGCAATGAACATGGCGGTAGATGTGTGTTTTTGAATTATGGTTTTCTCAGCATATATGCTCAGTATATTTCTGGGTCATATGGTAGTTTTATCCCTGATTTTTTAAAAATGAATTTCTGTATTGTTCTCCACAGGGGCTGTATCAGTTTACATTCCCACCAACCGTGTAAGAGGGTTCCTTTTTCTCCACATCCTCTCCAGCATTTATTGTTTGTAGAGGTTTTTTTTTTTTTTTGATGATGATGGCCGTTTGATTATTGAGAGATGATACTTCATTGAAATGAATTTCCCTAGTAGTGAACAGTGTTGAGCATCTTTTCATGTATTTGTTGGCAGTGTTTATCTCTTCTTTGGAGAAATGTCTTTGTTTAGGTCTTCTGCTGTTTTGTTTTGTGTTTTTGTGTTTTGGTGTGTGTGTGTCCTTAAATCAACTTAATGTGGTAACACCATGAAACAAACAACAGATTGGGCTTCTTTAGCAAAACACAATTGAAAAACGAAGATTGCCTTAATTATCGACAGTATAGTCTTCATAAAGTTTCAGAGGAGATTATCTGACAGAATTAAGTACAGTCAGTTATAAGGAATTTATCCTTTTGGTGGCTAATGTTGAAAATATTATTTATATTAGCAGGCAGAATAAGCTGAAGAAGAAATTTTCTAAATTTTATGGATATAGTTCTGCCCCTAAATCTGGGTAATGATGCCGTAACTCAAATGAAGCTGTATTATTTTTTTTTATTTTTAATTGGAGGTTAATTTCTGTAGACTGTTGTGTTGGTTTCTGCCATACAGCAATGTGAATCAGCCATAAATATGCCTGCTCCTTCTGAAGCCTCCCTTTCACCACCCTCCTCATCCTACAACTCTGGGTTTTCATGGAGCTCTGGATTGAGCTCCATGTTTATACAGCAGCTTCCCACTAGCTGTCTGTTTTCCACATGATAATGTGTATGTTTCAGTGCTACTCTCACAATTCATCCCAGCATCTCCTTCCCCTGCTGTGTCACGAGTCTGTTGTCTGTCTGCCTCTCTATTCCTGTCCTCAAAATAGGTTCATCAGTACCATTTTTCTAGATTCCATATATATACATCTATGTACCATATTTCTTTTCTCTCTTTTTGACTTAGTCCACTCTGTATAAAAGCCTCTAGGTTCATCCACCTCAGTTCTACTGACTGAAATTCATTCCTTTTTAATGGCTGAGTAATATTCCATTTTACATATGTACCGTAATTTCTTTATTCTGTCAGTGGACATCTAGGCATCTTCCATGTCCTGACTATTGTGAATAGTGCTGCAGCGAACGTTTGGATATATATGTGTTCTTGAATTGTGATTTTCTCAGGGTATATGCCCGGTAGTGGGTTGCTGGGGTTATAGGGGAATTTTACTCCTAGTTTCTTGAAGAAATCTCCATACTGTTCTCCATTGTGACTGTGTCAGTTTACCTCCCTATCAGCTGTGCAGGAGGGTTCCCTTTTCTCCAGACCCTCACCAGTGTTTATTATTTGTAGATTATTTGGTGATGGCCACTATGAATGGTTTGAGGTGATATCTCAATGTAGTGTTGATTTGCATTTCTCTAATAATGAGCGATGTTGAGCCTTTGTCATGTCTTTGTTGACCACCTGTATATCTTCTTTGGGGAAATGTCTCTTTAGGTTTTCTGCCCATTTTTTGATTGGGTTGTTTGCTTACAAGCTGCTTTTATATTTTGGAGATTAATCGTTTGTCAGTAGCTTCACTTGCAATTATATTGTCCCATTCTGAAGGTTATCTTTTTGTTTTGTTTATGGTTTCTTATGCTGTGTAGAAAGCTATACATTTATTTAGGTCCCATTTGTTTATTTGGCTTTTATATTCACTATTTTACAAATTCAGTCAAAAATTTTTATTTTACTCTAATTTTTTTTATTAATATACTGTTTTCTTTCTTTCTTTCTTTCTTTTTTAAATCTTAACTGTGCAGCGTCTTCCTTGTATATGAGATCTTTATTTGTGACATTTGAAATCTTTTGTAGTTGGAGCACGGAAACCCTTAGTCCCACCGTGTGGGATCCAGTTCCCTGACCAGGGAGTGAACCTGGGCCCCTGGCCTTGGGAGTGTGGCGTCTGAGTCCTGTCCCCCTGGGCCACCAGAGACGTGCCTATTTCTGTTTTTTAGAGCGTGAGGTCTGGCCCTGTTGGTCCCGGGTCTCTTTGGAGTGAAGAATCTTAGTCTCGGGTTTACAGCAGTAGGGAAGACAACAGAGTATCAGAGGAAATACAGCCTAAATGAGCGTGACTGAAGAGAAGGGAGTTAACAAGAAAATAAAAACCTCCGAAGTGTTTTACCCCTGGTGGAATCCAGAACACATTAGTCAACCATTTTGCAGTGTCCTTGCCCTTAGTGAATAGCAAGGTTTGGTGGTTCATTGTCTGCTGAAGCCAAGTGACTTATCAGCTTTTCTCAATGTTGGTTTCTTTTTATTCGTTTAATTCACTTATTTGTCTTTGGCTATGCGGGGTCTTCACTGCTGCGCGTGGGCTTTCTCTGCTCGAGGTGGGCAGGTGACTCTGTTGAGGTGCTCAGGCCTGTCACTGTGGCGGCTTCCCTTGTTGTGATGCCCAGGCTCTACGGTAGTTGTGGCACGGGTCAAGCCCAAGTCCCCGGTCGTGGCAGAGGAATTCGTCTCCACTGTACCAGCAGGGAAGTGTCTCAGTGTTGGTTTTTTCCTGGTTTGGACATCAGAGCTGCTTTGTTTGCCTCTTTGATCGGCCCTGTTGTTCCCTCTGGGTAATTTGAAAAATTTCCTTTTGGTGTCTATGGTAGTAGACCTCCTTTTATGAGATATAAGGTCTCAGTCCCATCTTTGTTTGACAGGGAATTTTTTGCATTCAAAAGCCCTGTTTCTTTTTGGAGAGTTGTATGGGCATGTGAAACAAGGTAGGCATATTTTGAGTCTGTATATGTATTTCTGATTTTTCCTTCCCCCAGGGTAATGCCTTAGGGCTGTTAGCTCAGGCTTCTGGGCTGAAGTGTTAGGTGGCAAAGGTTTTGCTGCTGCTGCTCCTGCTTAAAAAAATAATAAACACACACACAGAAAACCCAACAGCAGTCATTGAGCCTAAAGAGCATTTGGCATTTCCTCAGAGGATGTCCTCATCAGCTAGACCAGATTGACTCTTGCAACTCATCGTTATCCTGAAACCGTGGGCTCAGTTTCCAAATGCCGTGACCCCAGGTAGGTGCGGCACCAGCCACTTGGCTCTGTGTAGTCTGTCATATTGTAAAGTTTCTAACCCCATTTTTTATCTCTTAGAATGGGGAAACTGGAAGTACAGGTTGAAGTAGATACAACGTTGGGATAAAACACTTGATTTTTTTTTTTTAGAGCAGAACACACATTTTTCTACCTTATTTTGTAGTTTTTGTTTTGTGATAATACTGAAAATTAGAAAGTGTAAAACTGTTAAAAAAAAAAAAACTCTAAATGCTAAAGAGCACTGAGGAAATGGGAGCTCGTACTGTAAATAAAGACAAGATGATTTTCTTGAAAGCAGGCAGGTGATTGTTTTAAACAAACCAGCATCCTTTATAACTTCCAAAAAATTACCCGAGTCCGCCTGTTAATATAGTAGCTAGTAGGTTCAGTGTTGTAATTTACTCTTTAGAATTCTAGGTTCTTTATGGAGAAAAGTGCACAGAGTTTGCAGTGCACACTGTATGGAGGTGCAGAGCATGTGGTAACATGGCCTCACGTTACGCGGCTGTGACACGCTCTTGTCTGAGCACAGGCCTACTGGGGCTTGCATCTGTCCACTCACTCCAGTGTTGCTAGCGAGCATTTGCACTGGCAGGTTTTGAGGGTTAGCTCTGAGAAGTCAGGCAGTCAAGCCTGGTCCTTAGTAAGCTGACCTCCGGTTAGGCAGTGGTGAGTCCCTTGAAATTGATGAGGGACCTAGACTTCTGGTGACTGTCTAGAATGTCTAGAAGAATGCTTGTTAGCTTCTTCTACAAAAAAGCGGGCAGCCAGGCCACGAAATCTAGTTTAGGGAAGTAGCCTGTAGGCTGAGGAACTGCTAGCTTTTGTACTAGACCTCCAGAGGTGCCCCGCTGCTCTCAGCTACACTTAAGATAAATGTGTTTTATTGTTTTTTTTTAGTTGGTGAGCCCCAGAGCATGAGCTCTGGGGAGGGCCTCTGTGGTATACTGTTAGGAGCCCTCTCTTGTTCCCCAATCCCAAGTAATGGCTTTGCATCTGGGCCTTTGTGGCCTCGTATACAGGTCTGGCTATTAGTCCTAATCCTGGAATCCAAATTCTGCAAATCCTGTCATGCCTAAGAAAGTATGAAGATACTTTTTTTTTTGTCTTTGGGACGTTTGGGCCTAATTATTATAGTTTGTTTTCTCTCTGTAGAGAACTGTCCTCCTCATGGGGTTTGTAATACATCCCAGATATTTAACTTGTTGCTTTGAGATTTGTGCTTTTCTTTCTTTTCTGGGAGATCTATAGCCGCAGACCTCAAGGAAATTAAGGACTTAAGTGATATTCTAATCTGAGGCCTCCATGGTAGGACTGTATATTAATGCCTCATCTGCATACTGTAGAAAGGCCCCTTCTGTCTGTCTCCCTGTTATTGGCTGTGTTGGGTCTCTGCTACTGTGTGTGGACTCTTCTCTAGTTGCAGCGAGCGGGGGCTGCTCTCTAGTTGCATTCCAACGGCTTCTCTAGTTGTGGCCCTGGGGCTTAGTTGCCACACAGAATGCGGAATCTTCCCCGACCAAGGGTGGAACCCGTGTCCCCTGCATTGGCAGGTGGATTCTCAACCGCTGGACCAGCAAGGAGTTTCCAACTAGCCCCATCTTTTAAGTCTGTTTCCCTTAGTTCTTTCCCTAGGGTCTGGGTGAACCATGTGGGCCATCTTGAAACTCCTGAGGCAGTGCTGTCGAGGTATGTTGTTACATCTGGCCTGACTGGGGGTTAGTCCACTTGAAGGCAAACAGGTAGAGATGAGACAAACGAAGGCATCCCTGAGGTCATGCACAGTGAACCACTTGGCATCTCCAGGACACTGGACTAACATCCTGTTAAGGATTGGCCACAGGGGATGTGTAGGGACCCCTGCCCTAAGGTCTTTGACTGTTCAATATTCCCCATTTAACCTAATAACTGGCAGAACAGGGGCATTGCAAGGAGACTGACAGGGCACTAAGAGGCTGTAATGTAAGAATTTCTCTATGAAGGGCTGCAAACCTTTTTTTTGCTTGCAACTTTATGGGGTATACTGCCTTTTGTTAGGGTAAGCAACTCTGGCTTTAGCCTTATTTTTAAAGGTTGGGCATTTATAGCTGTACCAGGGATTCCCAGTCCACAGGGCCGCGAAGTGTTGGACATGACTGAGCAACTGAACCGACTGAGGGAGTCCCTTATCTCAAACCGCAGGGTTTGCTGTGTGTGGAATATAGCTGGAACTCAACCCTTGTTCTTCCAGGTGATTTGTCGTTAGAGTCAAGTATAGGGGCCTCTCAGGGCCTGCTAACTGTAATAAGACTCCAAGAGAACCCAGAAGTGGGGTCTAGGACACTCTGGCACAACTAGAACGGCGTGTGAGAGTAAATGCTGTTCAAATTGACAAGTGAGAGGCCCAGCGAAGACGCGGGTGTGAGGCTTTCCCTCGACACCATCACAGCACAGCTTTTGGAGGGAAGCGGCCCAGTCTGAGAAATCAGGACAGAGTGAGTGACTCTGGTATCAGTTAAAGATGGACTCTCTTACCTGCCGTGCCAAGGGCCACCCAAGGCTCCTTGAGGAAGACGGACATCTTGTTGGAGGGGAGCCAGCAGCATCCTGGGACACCTCAGTTGTTCAGCGTGGTCGTCTCAGGAGTGGGAGCCCCCTTCCTTTGGGACTAGGGCCAGTCCCACTGCCAACGACCTGTTTGTTTGCAGACTGGGCATGGACCAGGGGCTTCCTTCTGGCACTCTGGAGCCTAGAGGTTGGTTGACTTACCTTTGAAGCATCCCCCTTGCTGGTTCTACCTCCAGGTGGATGCTTGGATGGGCATTCGAATGCACACCTGACATTTCAGGCCATCTCCTAACATTCCCCAACTCAGGGGGAGACTAAGCTTCCCTTGTTTCTCTAGACCCACCTACTTCCCCGGAGGCACCTACTTCTAGATCCCTCTGAGCAATCCCACACCCCAGCAACTTGCAGTGCGACTTCTTGGATTTAAACTTCCTTTTCTGCCTCGGGTTGTCCTGAGGTTGCCAAGCGTGGCTGACAGCTGTGGGCCTGAGTTTAGCTTGAGCCCTGGCCTGTTTTCACATAAGGTTCTCCACCCTGTTTGGTCTGGATTCCTGAATACCCCAAGGGCCACCTCTGGGAGTTGCAGCAGTGGAGTCTATGGGCCAAATTGTAACTTCTGGAGTTTCCGCCTAACGTTAGGGCTGACAGAATGTTCCAGCCGGGTCTGATCATCAGGAGTGGGTGGATCAATGTCAGTAGATTTCCTAAAAGCCTCCACATGCTGTCCCTGAAAGGAGGACGGATTTTTTTCTTTTGGGTCACTTCTTTGACCTTTTCAGAGTTTACTGACTTGTGGATACACTTTCTCATCCCTCCTAATGCGCACTACATCATGTGCTTCCTGGCTTCTGTTCCCTCCCAGAAGTGTAACTCCCGTTGGGCTCCTGATTTGGAACTGCGTCTCCACAAATAGTGGAATTGACAGGCTGGTCACCATGTCGCTGGATTGCTGCCCAAATTTGGTCTTTCCTCACAGGTACAGCAAGGAGAGAAGACGATTTGGACATCCTTCCAAGTAGAATCAAAGGCCAGTGTTAGGGCCTGAAACCCTTCAACAAACTTATCAGGGTCTTGAGAAAACTGGCTGAGTCTCCCTTGGGCTGACTACATGTCCTTTGATTGTCTCTTTGCTGTTTGCCGCTTCCCTTGGAGGGCCCACTTTGCCCAGTCTTGGATGGTAGAAGTCGCACTGCAAGTTGCTGGGGTGTGGGATTACTCAGAGGGATCTGAAGAAGTAGGTGCCTCC
>SRVM01022244.1:0-14074 GCA_007570785.1 Antilocapra americana | reverse complement strand
AAATCAAAGCAATATTCGAGTTTCAAAGAGGAGCCAAAGAAGTTGCTAGAGTAACTGCTGGGGAATCAGGCCTCATCTCACATTCAGACAGAAATCTTGGGATGTTCCTCGAGTTGCGGTGGGCAGTTTTGGATTCCCCTCGATTTGGGACATGGTGCTCTGGGAGCCTCTAATGTTGCCTCAGGGAAGCCAGGCCCTCCTTTCGATGTGGGAGGACCATTGTGGGATCCTTCTGGAGGCACTGCAGTGGAATAGAGCCTCATTGGAGTTGAGGTGTGAAAATCAGGGTTCCTCTCCAGTTTCAACAGGGATATCAGAGTTCATATTAAATTCTTATAAGAGAGTCAGCCCCCATCTCGTTTTGAGGCATGTAACCCCTATTACCTCTCAAATTGTCAGAACTCCTTTTAGTTCAGGTGGGTCATTTGAGCTTTTCCTAGATGTGTGCAACAGGGGAATCAGACCTTTATTCATGTACCAGGTGGGTATACCTGAGGTTCCGTTCTAGTCTCCCCAGGAAAATTAGGCCTTATGTCAAGTGAAGGGGAACATCTTCTGCTTTCTGTCTTGTTGTGGTCAGAAGCACAACATGATGCTTCTGATGGGGACCTCAATGATCCCAGGGAGGTCAAGTCTCTTTTTGAGTGTCCTGCAGGAAAAAAGGATTGCTCTGGAGTCGCTGCAAGGTCATGATAGGAACTCATTTCCTTTGAAGGCAGGAAAACTCAGGGTTCCATCTCCATTTGCAACATAGATCTCAGGGTCCCAATTGATATTAAATCGGGAGAGAGGCATCGGCTCAAGTTGAGGCATGGAACTGCGCTTTTCTCTCTTGTTGTAAAGAGGATGGGTCAAGACTCCTGTCCAGATAAGGCAGGTAATATGGGTTTTTATTTAAAGGAACAACAAGGGAGTTAGGCCTCAATTCATGCGATGAGGCAAATACCCAGAGGAGCATGAGAATCAGGACCTATCTTGAGTTGAGTGACAATTGATGTCCTTTCAACTTCCGGCAGGAACTTCTGGGTTTTCCTCAAGTTTGATTAGATGAGAAAGACCTCCTCTTGAGGTGCAAGAAGAACTTTGAGAGTCTTCTTGAGGTGACACAATGGCTAATTGGCCATCATCTCTCCAAGAGGCGGGGAACACCTCTTCCGAGTTATGGCGGTGAACACGAATTTCCTGTTGAATGGCAACGAGTATCGTGGGGATTCTCTTGAGTTGCATACAGGGAGTCAAGCTTTCTCTTGAGATTTGAGAAGGAATTTGCGACTGTACTGGAATCGCTGCACAGGAAAACGACCTCACCTCACATTGAAGGGGAAATCTCTTCATTACTTAAGATGCGGCAGGAAGTATAATGTTCCTTTCCATCTGACACTTTGACCTCAGGGAACCACTCATGAAGCCACAGGTATGTCAAGGCATCTCTGGAGGATTAAGGAGGAGCCGAGGAAGATTCTCGAGTCACTGCAAGAGAACCAGGCCTCATCTTGCATTCAGAGGGAAATCTTGGGATGTTCTTATAATTGCGGTGGGCAGTTTCTCAGGTTGAAATGGCAGTTTTGGATTCCTTTCGAGTTGTGACATGGTCTTCTGGGAGCCTCTAACGTTGTCTCAGGGAAGTCAAACCCTGGTTTCGATGTGCTAAAACCATTTTGGTGCTCTACTCAAGTCACTAAGGTTGGATAGGGGCTTATCTGGAGTTGAGGCATGAAACTCAGGATTCCTCTCCATTTTCGACAGGGTTATAAGGGTTCCTATTAAATTTCTACAAGAGAGTCATCCCTCATCTCGTTTTGAGGAATGTGACTCCTCTTTCGTCTCCAGTTGTCAGAACTAGTTTTATTGTGGAGGGTCATTTGGGCATTTCCTGGATGTGTGCAGTAAGGGAATCAGACCTTTATCCATGTAGTTGAGGATAAACTTGGGGTTCTGTTCAAGTCACTGCAGGGAAATAAGGCCTCATCTTGAGTTGAGGGGAATATATTGTGGTTTTTCTCGAGTTTTGGTGGAAGTCTTGGGATTCCAGTGGAGCCGTGACAGGGACCTCATTGAGCCTCTCATGATGCCCAGGGAAGACTAGTCTATTTGGAGTTGCCTGTAGTAGAATGGGATTGCTCTGGAGACACTTCCAGGATATTATAGGGTCTCATTTCAAATTAAGGTGGGGTGACTGAGGGTTCCATCTCCATTTGCAACGGGGACCTCAGGTTCCTAACGAGTTGAAACTGGGAGAAATGTCTCGGCTCGTGTTGAGGCATGGGACTCTGCATTCCTCTTGTGTTGTTAAAGGAGAGGGAGTAAGGACTCCTGTTTAGTTGATGCAGGTAATTGGGGCTTTTTCTCGAGGTACAACAAGGGAGTTAGGCCTTCCTTCATGTTGTGAGTCGAATACCCGTGAGTGCAGGAGAAACAGGCCTTAACTGGTGTTGAGAGGCTGCTCAGTCTCCTTTCTGGAGGCAGGAATTTCTGGGTTCCTCTCTAGTTTCAATAAGTGAGAAAGGCGTCCTTTTGAGGCCAGGGAGGAATGTCGGGTGTGACCTCGAGATGAAGAATGGGGCTAATCGGCCCTCATCTCACAATGAGGTTGGGTACACGGAGTTCTTTTGAGTTGCGGCGGGGAACACAAGGCTCCTCTTGAATGATGACACCTATCTTGAAAATTCGCTTGAGGTGTATAAAGGGAGTCAAACTTCCTTCTGGATTTGAGCTCTGGTGGTGCTGCCCCGTTAAAGTGCCTCATTTTGCCTTAATGAGGGAATCTCTTATTTTCTTGAGTTGATGGGGGAAGTATAGTGTTTCTCTCAATCTGCCACTTTGACTTCAGGGAACCCCTCGTGAAACCTAAGGGAAGTCAAGGAAACTTTTTAGATATGAGGAGCAGCCGAGGAAGGTTCTCAAAGCACAGCAAGGAAATCAGGCCTCATCTCACATTCCACCGTGAAATCATGATAGGTTTCTAGAGTTGAGGCAGGCAGTTTCTCAAGTTGAGGCCAGCAGATTTGGATTCCTCTCGAGTTGTGACATGGTCCTCTGCGAGCCTCTAATGTTGCCTCAGGAATGTCAGGCCGTGCTTTTGATGTGCAATTGCCATCTTGGTGCTCTACCTGAGTCACTACGGTGGACTAGGGCCTCATCCGGAGTTAAGGCATGTAACTCAGGGTACTTCTTCATTTTTGACAGGGCTATCAGAGTTCCTATTGAGTTTCACCAAGAGAGTTTGCTTTCATCTCGTTTTGAGGTATGTAACTCCCCTTTCCTCTCTAGTTGTCAGGACTCCTTTTAGTTAAGGCTGGGCTTTTGGGCTTTTCCTAGATGAGTGCAACATGGGAGTCAGATATCCATCTGTGAAGCTGAGAATGAACCTGGCGTTCTGTTTAAGTCACCACAGGAAAATAAGTCTTCTTCTTGAAGTGAAGGAGTTATCTTGTTGTTTTTCTCAAGGTCTGGTGACAGCTTGGCATTGCACTCGAGTCATGAAGTCAAGGCAAATTGGGAGATTTTAGGAGGCGCCAAGGAAGGTTCTAGAGTCACTGCAGGGGAATCAGGCCTCCTCTCTCATTCAGATGGAAATCTTGTGATGTTTCTCGAGTTGTGGCGTGCAATTTCTTGAGTTGCAGCCAGCACTTTTGGATCCCTCTCAAGTTGTGACATGGTCCTCTGTGAGCCTCTAATGTTGCTTCAGGGAAGTCAAGCCCTCATTTTGATGTGCAAGGGCCATCTCATGGCTCTTCTCCAGTCACTACAGAATAGGCCATCATCATAAGTTGAGGAGTGAACCTCAGGTTTTGTCTCTAGTTTTGAAAGGGATATCATAGCTCCTATTGAGTTTCTCCAAGAGAGTCAGCCCTCATCTCGTTTTGAGGTATGTAATTCCTCCTTGCTCTCGAGTTGTCAGAACTCTTTGAATTGAGGTGGAGCATTTGGACTTTTCCTAGATGTGTGCAACCAGAGAGTCAGACCTCCATCCATGTAGCTGAGGAGAAACCTGCAGTTCTGTTCAAGTCACCACAGGCAAAGAAGGCTTCATCTCGAGTTGAGGGGGTTATACTGTGCTTTTTATCGAGTTTTGATGGGACGCTTTGGGTTCCACTCGAGTCGTGGCAGGTACAACAGTGAACCTCTCATTCTGCCCAGTGAAGTCAAGTCTCCTTTTGAGTTGCCTGCAAGAGTGTGGGTTTGCTCTACTGTCACTTCCAGAATATCATAGGGACTCATTTCAAATTAAGTCGTGGGAACTTAGGGTTCCTCTCCATTGCCAACACAGATGTCAGAGTCCCTTTTGAGATGAAACTGGGAGGAAGGCCTGAGCTCGTGTTGAAGCCTGGGACTCCATGTTCCTCTCCTGCTATAAAAGGGGGAGGGGTCAGGCCTCCTGTCTCGCTGAGGCAGGTAATTGGAGCTTTTTCTCGAGTTACAGCAATGGAGTTAGGGCTCCCTTCGTGTTCGGAGACAAATTCCCAGAGGTGGTGGAGAGTCAGGCTTTATCTGTAGTTGAGGGGAAACTCGGTGTCCTTTTGACTTGTGACAAGAAGCTCTGGGTTTCTTTCCAGTTTCAATTGGTAATAAAAGTGTCCTCTTGAAGTGCAAGTGGAATGTCTTGTGTACTCTCAAGAAGACACAGAGGCTCATCATCTCTCATCTTGCGATGAGGTGGAGAATATGTGGCCTTTCGACTTGTGGCAGGAAGCATGGGATTCCTCTTGAATGATGATAAGTATCTTGTTGATCATCTTGAGGTGCATAAAGGGAGCCAAGATGCCTCTTGAGATTCGCGAGGGAACTTGGGAGTGTTTTGGAGGCACTGCATGAGAAAAATGGCCTGACCTCACATTGAGAGGGGATTTCTTTGTTTCTTGATTTGTTGCAGGAAGTACAGTGTTCTTCTCAGTCTGCCAGTTTAAACTCAGGGTCCCACTACTGAAGCCTCAGGGAAATTAAAACAACTTGAGAGATTTGATCAGGAGCAGAGGAAGGTTCTCGAGTCACTGGAGGGGAATCAGGCCTCATCTCACATTCAGAGGGAAATCTTGAAATGTTTATTGAGTTATGGCGGGCAGTTTCTCGAGTTGCAGCGGACACTTTTGTATCCCCTTCATGTTGCGATGTGGTCTTCTAGGAGCCTCTAATGTTGTGTCAGGGTATTCAGGCCCTCTCCTTAATGTGCGAGGGCCATCTCTGTGATGACACATTCTCGAGTCACTACTACGGAATAGGCCCTCACATTTAGTTGAGGTGTGAACCTCAGGTTTCCTCTCGAGTTTCGACAGGGCTATCAAGTTCCTATTGAGTTTCTCCAAGAATGTCACCCCTCATCTAATTGTTAGGTGTGTAACTCCCTTTTGCTCTCGAGTTATCAGAACTCCTATGAATTAAGGCGGGGCATTTGGGCATTTCCTAGATGTGTGCAACAGGGGAGTCAGACCTCCATCCATGTAGCTGAGATGAAACCTGTGGTTGTGTTCAAGTCACTGCAGGAAAATAAGGCCTCATCTCGAGTTGAGGGGGTTATATTGTGATTTTTCTCGGGTTTGGGTTGAAAGCTTCGGGTTCTAATAGAGTCATGTTGGGGACCAGAGTGAGCATCTAGTCTTCCCCAGGGAAGTCATGTCTCCTTTCGCGTTGCATGCAGAAGCCTGGGATTACTCTGGACTCACTTCTGGGATATCATAGGGTCTCATTTCAAATTATCGTGGGGAAACTCAGGGTTCCATCTCCATTTGTGACATGAATGTTGGGGTCCCTATCAAGATGAAACTGGGAGGGAGGCCTCAGTTCATGTTGAGGCATGGGACTCCGTGTTCCTCTCATGTTGTAAAAGGGGGAGGAGTCAGGACTCCTGTCTAGTTGAGACAGGTAATTGGAGCTTCTTCTCAAGGTACAACAAGGGAGTTAGGCCTCCTTTCATGTTCAGAGGCGAATTCCCAGAGGTGCTGGGGAATCAGGCTTTATCTGAAGTTGAGGGTAAACACGCTGTCTTCTGACTTGTGGCAGGAAGTTCTGGCTTATCTCGAGCTTCACTTGGTGAGAAAGCCCGCCTCTTGAGGTGCAAGAGGAACGTCGTGTGTTACTTAGAGAAGATGCAGGGGCTAATCATCCCTCATCTTGCGATGAGGTGTAGAACACGGGGCCTTTTGAGTTGCGACAGTGAGCACTAGGTTCCTCTTGAATGATGATGTGTATCTTGGAGATCCTTTTGATGTGCATAAAGGGAGCCAACCTTCCTCTTGGGATTCGAGAGGTAACTTGGGTGTGTTCTGGAGGTGGTGCATGAGAGAAAAAGCCTCACCTCACATTGAGGGGTAAATCCCTTCGTTTCCTGAGTTGTGGCGGGAAGTATAATGTTCTTCTTGATCTGCCTTTTTAAAATCAGGGACTCTCTCATGAAGCCTCAGGAATATCAAGGCAACTTGGGAGGTTTGAGAAGGAGCCAAGGAGGTTCTCAAGTCACTGCAGGGCAATCAGGCCTCATTTTGTATTCAGAGGGAAATCTTGGGATGTTTCTCAGGTTGTGGTGAGCAGTTTTTCGGGTTGCAGCAGGCATTTTGGGATACCTCTCTAATTGCTATGTGGTCATCTGGGAGGCTCTCATGTTGTCTCAGGGAAGTCAGACACTTGCTTCGAGGTGCAAGGGCCATCTTTGGGCTCTTCTCGATTCAATACAGCAGAATAAGCCCTCATCTTTACTTGAGGTTTGAATCTCAGGTTTCCTCTATAGTTTCAACAGGGCTATCAGAGTCCCTATTTAGTTTCTCCAAGAGTGTCATCCCTCATCTCGTTGTGACGTATGTAACTCCTCATTGCTCTCCAGTTGTCAGAACTCCTTTTTATTGAGTCGAGGCATTTGGGCTTTTCCTAGATATGGGAAACAAGGGATTCAGACCTCCATACATGTAGCTGAGGAGAAACCTGGGGTTCTGTTCAAGTCATCGCAGGGTAATTAGGCCTCATCTCGAGTTGTGAGGGTTATATTGTGCTTTTTCTCGAGTTTTGGTGGGAAGATTCGGGTTCCACTTAAGTCTTGGCTTGGACCCCAGTGAGCCTCTCATCTTTCGCAGGGAAGTCTAGTCTCCTTTTGCATAGCCTGCTGGAGCATGGGATTGCTTTGGAGTCGTTTGTGGCATATCATAGGGTCTCATTTCAAATTAATGCGAGGGAACTCAGGGCTCCATCTCCATTTGCAACACAGATTTTGTAGTCCCTATGGATTTGGAACTGGGAGAAAGGCCTCATCTCGTGTTGAGGCATGGGACTCCATGTTCTCAAGGTACAACAAGGGAGTTAGGCCTCCCTTCATGTCCTGAGGTAAATTCCCAGAGATGCTGGAGAATCAGGCTTTATCTGAAGTGGAGGTGCAACTCGCTTTCTTTTCGACTTGCGGCAGGAAGCTCTGGGTTCCTCTCGAGTTTCAATTGGTGAGAAAATCCTCCTTTTGAGTTGTGACTGGAACGTCGTGTGTCCTGTTGAGACGACACAGGGACTAATCAACCTCATCTCGCAATGAGTGGGAGAGCATGGGTCCTTTCCGGTTGTGGCAAGGAGCTGGAGGTTCCTCTTGAAAGATGATGCATATCTTGGAGATCCTCTTGAGGTGCATAAAGGGAGCCAAGCTTCTTCTTGAGATATGAGAGGTAACCTGGGAGTATTCTGGGGGCACTGCATCAGAAATAAGCCTCACCTCACATTGAGAGGGGAATCTCCTCAATTCTTAGTTGTGGCAGGAAGTATAGTGTTCCTCTCAATCTGCCACATTAAATTCAGGGCCACTCTCTTGAAACCTCAGTGAAGTCAAGGAAACTTGGGAGGTTCGATGAGGAGCCGAGGAAGGTCCTCAAGTCACTGTAGGAGAATCAATTTTCATCTCGCATTCATAGAGATATCTTGAGATGTTTCTCGTGTTGTAGTGGGCAGTTTCTCGAGTTGCCCTGGGGACTGTTGGATTCCTCTTGAGTTGCCACGTCGTCCTCAGGTAACCTCTAATGTTGCCTCATGGAAGTCAGGTCCTCGTTTCGATGTGCAAGGGCCATCTCGGGGCTCTTGTCGAGTCACTACTGCAGAATAGGGCCTCACCTTTAGTTGAGGTATGAATCTCAGGTTTCCTTTCTTGTTTTGACAGGGCTACATATCAGAGTTCCTATTGAATATCTCCAAGAGAGTCAGCCCTCATCTCGTTGTGAAGTCTGTAACTTTGATCTCGAGTTATCAGAACTCCTTCTTATTGAGGCGGGGCATTTGTGCTTTTCCTAGATGTGTGCAACAGGGGTTTTAGACTTTATCCGAGTATCTGAGGAGAAACCTGGTATTCTGTTCAAGTCATCGCAGGGATATAAGGCCTCATCTTGAGTTGAGGGGTTTATATGGTGCTTTTTCTCCTGTTTTGGTGGGAAGCCTTGAGTTCCACTCGAGTCGTGTTGAGGACCTCAGTGAGTCTTTCTTCTTGTCCAAGGGAGTCAAGTCTCCTTTTGAGTTGCCTGCAGGTGAGTGGGATTGCTCTGGTGTTGCTTCCAGGATATCATAGGGTCCCAATTTAAAGTAAGGTTGAGGAACTCAGAGTTTCATATAGTGCTTATGATGTCATACATATATTGGGTGTGATGTCATGCATGCATTGGTTGTGATATCATCCATACAGTGGGTGTACTGACACCTGTGTAGTGGATGTGATGTCGGACATAGTCAGTGTTATGTCATAAGTATTGTATTTTGATATCATAAAGAGTGTGAAGTCATGGATAGTGCTTGTGATGTCATACATAGGCACAATGTGATGTCATATCTATAGTGGGTGTGAATTCATCAATAAAATTGGTGTGATGACACAGATATATTGGATGTGATAGCACATGTGGTGTGATGTCGTAAAGAGTGAATGTCACATCATATATAGTGAATATGATGTCATACACATCGTGAGGTTGTCATACACAACCTTACTTCAGTCATATATGCAGTGTGTGTGATTAGACAGATACAGTTAATGTGATCTAAGGAATACAGTGGTTGTTATGTCTTAAAGACGCAGGTGTGATGTCATAAAGTGTGGATGTGATGTCATTTATAATTTATATGATGACATAGATATTGGGGTGTGATATCATACATACCCCAATGATGTATGTCATCTACACAGTGGATGTGATGACACAGATACAGGGCATGTGATGGAAGATATAGTGGATGTGATGTCATAGACCCTGGATATGCTATTGTAAATAAAGTGAATTTATGTCACAGATACAGTGGCTGTGATGGCACATGCATACTGGATGTGATGTCACATACACTAGATGTGATGTCATATATAGCGGGTGTGATGTCATGAATACAGGGTATGTGATGTCATAAAGAGTGAGTGTGATATCATATGTACTCCATATGATTCCATACATATATTGGATGTAATGTCATTCATACAGTGTGTGTGATACCGTCTACATATTGGGTGAGATGACACAGAGTGGATGTGATCAGTTATAGTGGGTGTGAAGTCATAAATACTGTGATGTCAAATAGAGTGAATGTGATGTCATGTATACTAATTGTAATGCCATGTATACACCCAGTGTGATTTTATACATAGATTGGTTGTGATGTCACCAATAGAATGGATGTGATGACATGTGGAAGCGATGTCACATGTATAGAAGACGTGGTGTCATATACAGTTGAGGTGACTTCATATATATTGGATGTGATGTCATGAATACAGTGGTTGTGATGCCAAAGATGGAGAAGTGGGTTGTCATGAAGAGTGGATGTGTTATAATATATAATGCATAGGATGTCTCAATTTAAAGTAAGGTTGTCACACATATAATGGGTGTGATACCATACATATAGTTGATGTGTTGACACAGATACAGTGGATGTGATGTCAGATATAATGGGTGTGATGTCATATACTGGACGTGATTTCAGATATAGTGAGTTTGATGTCAGATCCAGTGGTTGTGTTGTCACACAGAGTGTGTGTGGTGTCCTATATAGTGGATATGATGTCATAATCATAGTGGGCATAATGTTATAGATAGTGTGGCTGTGATGCCACAGGTATAAAATACAGTGGAAATGATGTCATAAATACCATTGTGTGATGGTAAGTAAAGAGTGGATGTGATGTTATATATAGTGCATATGATGGCATATATATAGTGGGTGCAATGTCATATGTAGAGTGGGTGTGAAGACACAGAATGAGTGTGATGTCAGATGTAGTAGGTTGATGTGATATATAGTGGTTGTGTTCTTATTGCACACAATATGTGTAATGTCATATAACATGGATATGATAATATAAATGTAGTGGGTGTGATGTCATCAATAGAGTTGTCATGATGTCTCATGTATAGTTAATGTGATGTCATCATCATTGAATGTGATTTCACATATAGTGGCTGTGATATAATGAATACTGTATATTTTATGTCATAAAGAGTGAATGTGATGTCATGTACAGTGCATGTGAAACATAGACATGTCCAAATTGATGTCATATATAGAGTATTTGTGAGTTCATCAATAGAATGGGTGTGATGGCACAGATACAGTGGATGCAATGTCACATGTATCCAAAATGTGATGTCATATTCCGTGGATGTGATGTCATATATGAGTGTGATATCATGAATGCAGTAAATGTGATGCAAAATATATCAGTGCAACGTCACAAAGAGCGGATGTGATGTCATATATAATGCATATGATGTCATACATATCATGGGTATGGTGTCATACATACAGCAGATGTGATGACATAGGTACAGTGGATGTGATGTAGACACAGATAGTGTGATGTCATAGATACAGTGGCTGGGTAGTCGATGTGACGTCATAACTAGTGGATGAGATGTCATATATAGTGAGTGTAATGTCATGAATACAGTGGATGTGATGTCATAGAGAATGGATATGATGTCATAGATACTGCATGTGATGTCATGTATATCTCAGATGTAATATTGATACAATGGGTGTGATGACACTGATACATTGTGTGTGATGTGAGATATAGTGTGTGTGATGTCAGATATAGTGGTTCTCTTGTAAAATACACTGAGTGTGATGACATATATAGTGGATATGATGTCATAAACATACTGGGCGTGATGTCATAGATACAATGGCTGTGATGTCACATGTATAGTCGATGTGATGTCATAATCTGTGGATGTGATATTACATATAGAGGGCATGATATCATGAACAGAGTGGATGTGATGTCATACAGTGGACATGAAGTCCTAGAGTGAGTGTGATATCATGAATACATCTGATTTGATGTTTGAAACACTGTGGTGTGATGTCATAAAGAGGGGATATGATGTCATATAGAGCATATGATGTCATACATATACTGGGTGTGACGGACATAGAGTGGGTGTGATATCATCTATACAGTGGGTTGAATGATACAGATACAGTGGAAGCGATATCAGATATAGTGTGTGTGATGCCATAGGTACAGTGGTGTGATGTCCGAGAGAATGGGTAGGATAACATATATACTGCATATGATGTCATACATATATTGGATAAGATATACATACATACAATGTGTGTGATATCATCAATAGAGTGGTTGGGTTGTGACGATGCAGTAGAGTGGGTGCAATGTCATAAATACTGTGATTAAATGTCATAAATAGTGAATGTGATGTCGAGTCTAGTGCATGTGATGTCATACATATGCCCAGTGTGACGACACAGGTAATGGATGCTCTGTTATTTGTATAGAGGATGTGATGTCATATACAGTTGATGTGACTTCACATATAGTGGGTGTGATGTCATGAATACAGTGCAAGTGATGTCTTAAATACAGTGATGTGATATGATAATGAGTGGATATGATGTCATAAAGAGTGCATTCGATTCCATACATATATTGGGTGCGATGTCATACATAAAGTACTTGTCATATCACCTATAGAGTGGGTTTGATGACTCAGATTGATGCAATATCACAAGTACAGAAGATGTGATTTCATATACATTTGATGTGACTTCATATACAGTGGGTGTGATGTCATGAGTACATTGGATGTGATGTCATACATATAGTGGTGTGATGTCATAAAGAGTGGATGTGATGACATATATAGTACATATGATATCATACATATAGAAGGTGTGATTTCATACATACAGTGGTTTTGATGAAAGGATACAGTGGAGATCATGTCAGATAGAGTGAGTGTGATGTCAGTTATAGTGTTTGTCTTGTCATTCACACAGTGCTCATGATGTCTCATTAGTGGATATAATGCCATAAACATAGTGAGAGTGATGTCACAGATAAATTGCCTGTGATTTCACGTGTAGAGTGGATGTGATGTCATAAAGTGGATGAGCTATCATATAGAGTGGGTGTGATGTCATGATTACAGTGGATGTGATGTCATAAATACAGTGGGCTGATGTCATAGAGAATGGATATGATATCATATATATTGCATAAGATTTCATACATATACTGGGTGTGATGTCATAAATACTGTGTATTGATGTCATAAATAGTGAATGTGATGTCATATATAGTGCATGTGATTTCATACATAGGCCCAGTGTGATGTCCTACATGGAGTGGGTGAGAACTCATGAATAAAATGGGTGTGATGATACAGATACAGTGGATGTGATGTCACATGTATAGAAGATGTGATGTCATATACAGTTGATGTGACTTCATGTATAGCACATGTGATGTCAATAATATAGTGCATGTGATGTCATAAAGAGTGAATATAATGTCATATATAGTGAATATGATGTCATACACATCGTGGGTATGACGTCATATATACAGTGGGTGTGATTAGACAGATACAGCCAATGTGATATCATGAATGCAGTAATTGTTTTGCCTTAAGTACATGAGTGTGATCTCATAAAGAGTGGACATTGTGTCGTTTATAATTTATATGATTTCAAACATATCAGGGTGTGATATCATACATACAGTGGGTGTGATGTCATCTACACAGTGGATGTGATGACATAGATACAGTTCATGTGATGGAAGATACAGCGGATGTGACATCATATACCCTGGATATGGTATTGTAAATATAGTGGGTGTATGTCATATATACAGTGGCTGTGATGTCACATACACAGGATGTGATGTCATATATAGTGGGTGTGATGTCATGAATACACAGAATGTGATGTCATAAAGATTGGGTGTGATGTCAAATATACTCCATACGATGCCATACATATAATGGGCGTGATGCCAAACATACAGTGTGTGTGATACCATCTATACATTGAGTGAGATGACACAGAGTGGATGTGATCAGTTATAGTGGGTGTGAAGTCATAAATACTGTGAAGTCACAAAGAGTGAATATGACATCATGTATAGTGATTGTGATGTCATGTATTCACCCAGTGTGATTTTACACATAGAGTAGTTGTTATGTCACGAATAGAATGGGTGTGATGACACAGATGCAGTGGAAACAATGTCACATGTATAGAAGATACGATGTCATGTTCAGCTGATGTGACTTCATACATATTGGATATGATATCATGAATACAGGGGATGTAATGCAATAAATGGAGAAGTGGGTTGTCATAAAGAGTGGATGTGTTGTCATATATAATGCATAGGATGTCATACATATAATCAGTGTGATATCACTCATACAGTAGGTGTGTTGACACAAATAGAGTGGACATGATGTCAGATATGGTGGGTATGATGTCAGATCCAATGGCTCTGTTTTCAAACAGTGTGTGTGTCATATCACATATAAAGGATATGATGTCATAAACATAGTGGGCATAATGTTATAGATACAGTAGCTATGATGTCATAGATATAAAATACAGTGGAAATGATGTCATAAATACCATTGTATGATAGTAAATAAAGAGTGGATGTGATGTCATATATAGTGCATATTATCTAGGGGCAACACATTGTCTTTTTGACAAGCAGTAGGAAACTCTGGTTTCCTCTCAAGTTTCAGATGGTGAGAAAATCCTCCTCTTGAGATTTGAGAGGAACGTAATGTATCCTCTCCAGACAACGCAGGAGCTAATCATACCTCATCTTGCGATG
>SRVM01022243.1:0-12341 GCA_007570785.1 Antilocapra americana | reverse complement strand
TTTTTCTAATTTATTCAAAAATACCAACATATGAGCGAACAGAAGTGCCAGGAACAGACTAGACATTCTGCAGACTGTGTATGAAGCTCATACAAAGTATTTATTCGTTTACTCACACCAGCAATATGGGAAGTGAAACTCAGAGAAATGAAACAACTACCTGGAACCGCATGGCTGGTAGGTGGATATGCTGAATTTTGGCTCCTTGTCTATGCCATTGTAGAGCTCTGGGCTTATTCCAGTGGGTCCTAAGTCCTATCTGACATCAGAAATGGTTTCCTAGGGGAAAGTCCTGTGTCATGCCTGAGATAAAATGGATAAAAGGTAACATCTCTGCAACTGCCCCAGCCAGTTATAGAATCTTTCATTTTTCTTATTTCCCCACAATCACTCTCACAGCATCAACTGCTATGCATTGACTCTTTAAAAAAAAAGTTTACATCTTGAACTCTGCTTTCAGAAAGAACACAGGGCTCTCTTCTAGTCAAGAGTAATTTTGTGGCAAGAAAAACTAAGACATTCAAATTCAGAGAGAGAAACGACCACAATGATATCTCAAGGGAAGAGAAGAAAAGCTGAACACTAAAGACCTGAATTTATCTCCTTCTTGTGGCTTCTATGGATCTCTTCCCTCACATATTCCATTTTGTTTCCCTCATCTGCTCCCTTTGGTCGCTAATCCTTCATAAATATATATGTACATCTTCTAATACTGAGAGCCTGATCTTGACTTTGCAGCTACTCTCACATCAACAGTTTGAAATTTAATTGAGTACCCTGATTCAAGTTTCCAGCCTTGAGCATCTCATTGGCTTAACTTGTTTCCACTTTTTCCATCCTCCTCAGGCATCTTCTCCTATTATGTTTGGTGGACTTGGTTTCTGTAGAGATTTTATTGGGGGAAAGGATTTAGGACTGAGGTTCATGTGCTTCAAGGTGCCATTGACAGGAAGCCCATGTCAATGGGCATAGATTGGTAGTTTCCTAAAATAAATTTTATATACTTTCTAGATTGTTGAACTGATCTTACACTTAAGAAGGGTCTTTAATAGATCCAATTCATGGCAAAGGCTATAATAGTTAAAGTATTATTTCAAGTATAATGTTTGATGTGATAAAAGAATAAATATTGATGAGCCTTAGAGGAAGAATGAAAAGAATAGAGGGGCTTTAGATTTAGGGGGATTCTGGTCATCTGTCTTTTAATTTTGGTACCCATACTAATTCTGTTTTACAGTGGCTAAGTCATGTCCAACTCTTTGGGATGCCATGAATGTATCATGCCAGGCTCCTCTATCTTCCACTGTCTCCCAGAGTTTGCTCAAATTTATGTCCATTGAGTTGTACTACCCCTTTAAATACTCTAGTCCCACTTATGACTGGTGGCTTGGAAACAATAGTGACCTCAGTCATCTTCATATCACATCTATATGATGCTAAGCTCTGATTCTGACCGTCTGCTTAAAACCTCCCCAGACATCCAGTTCCCATAGTTACAGATGTCTCCAGCTTCACTGGAGTAACCTGTATAAATTTCAGTTCTTCACTAACCTCCTTGGACTGGCCATCAATATTCAGATGACCTTCTCAGCGCACCCTTAAGATACAGCTTCTCATTTGGATACTTGAACTCCATCTACCCATACCTAGGCTCACAGTTTTACCTTTCTTTGTCTTACGTGTTATCCCACATTAACCCAAGTCAGGCACTATGTCTTGTTCTTCTCTTGCACTGACTCATTTAATCTGCAAAAAGACCCTCTGTGGTGGCTAATATCATTATCTCTGTTTTATGAAGAGTAAAATAAAGTTTTGGAGAGATATAATATCCAAAATAACCCAGAAACTAGAAAGCTCATGAAATTTAAATCCAAACTCTGCAGCTGATACTCTGATGTACCACACTACCCTGATCAGTGACAGAATACCAGATGAAGACTCCTCACACTGAATCAGCTGTGTGTGATGAGCAACACACTCATTCCTCCAGTTGTTAACATGCCCAAGAGTTGCCTAAGAGCCAGACATCCTGGAATGGGAAGTCAAGTGGGCCTTAGGAAGCATCACTACAAATAATGCTAGTGGAGATGATGGAATTGCAGTTGAGCTATTTCAAAACCCAAAAGAAGATGATGTGAAAATGCTGCACTCAATATGCCAGCAAATTTGGAAAACTCAGCAATGGCCACAGGACTGGAAAAAGTCAGTTTTCATTCCAATCCCAAAGAAAAGAAATGCCAAAGAATGTTCAAACTACCACACAATTGCACTCATCTCACACACTAGCAAAGTAATGCTCAAAATTCTCCAAGTCAGGCTTCAACAGTACATGAATTGTGAACTTCCATATGTTCAAGCTGGGTTTACAAGAGGCAGAGGAACCAGAGATCAAATTGCCAACATATGCTGGATCATCAAAAAAGCATGAGAGTTCCAGAAAATATATATACTTCTGCTATATTGACTATGCGAAAGCCTTTGATTGTGTGGATCACAAAAAACTGTGGAAAATTCTTCAAGAGATGGGAATAACAGACCACCTGACCTGCTTCCTGAGAAATCTGTATGCAGGTCAAGAAGCAACAGTTAGAATTGGACATGAAACAACAGACTGGTTCCACATAGAAAAAGGAGTACATCAAGGCTGTATATTGTCACCCTGCTTATTTAACTTATATGCAGAGTACATCATGTGAAATGCCAGGATCGATGAAGCACAAACTGGAATCAAGATTGCTAGGAGAAATATCAATAATCTCAGATATGTAGATGACACCACCCTTATGGCAGAAAGCAAAAAAGAACTAGGGAGCCTCATGATTAAAGATAAAGAGGAGAGTGAAAAAGCTGGCTTAAAACTCAACATTCATCAAATTAATATCATGGCATCTGATCCCATCTCTTCATGGCAGATAGGTGGGGAAAGAATGGAAACAGTGACAGACTTTATTTTCTTGGACTCCAAAATCACTGCATATGGTGACTGCAACCATGAAATTAAAAGACGCTTGCTCTTTGTAAGAAAAGCTATGATCAACCTAGACAGCATACTAAAAAACAGAGACATTGCTTTGCTAACAGAAGTCCATCTAGTCAAGGCTATAGTTTTTCCAGTGGTCATGCATGTATGTGAGAGTTGGACTATAAAGAAAGCTGAGCACTGAAGAATTGACGCTTTTGAAATGTGGTGTTGGAAAAGACTCTTGAGAGTCCCTTGGACTGCAAGGAGATCCAACCAGTCCATCCTAAAGGAAATCAGTCCTGAATATTCATTGGAAAGACTGATGTTGAAGCTGAAACTCCAATACTTTGGCCACTTGATATGAAGAACTGACTTATTGGAAAAGACCCCGATGCTGGGAAAGATTGAAGGTGGGAGGAGAAGGGATGACAGAGGATGAGATGGTTGGATGGCATCACCAGTGCGATAAACATGAGTTTGAGTAAGCTCTGGGAGTTGGTGACGGAGCTTGGTGTGCTGCGGTCCATGCGGTCTCAAACAGTTGGACACAACTGAGGGACTGAACTTAACTGCAGAGTTGTCTACCTACTTAATGTCTTGTGTTCTTAGGCTAATTGAAGGCACAAATCAAGTTTTCGAAATCTTATCTCACGGGAGTTGTGCTATACATCTGCTTTCATCACCATTGAAGGAAGCTGTTACTACAATTATTTTGTGTGTGTGTGATGAATGTACATGTTTGTGTAGGTGCTTTCTGCTCAGATTTCTCTCTTTTCCTAGAAGAAGACTTGTGGCTGTTTCTCTGAGCTTTAGACTAACTGTCAATGATTGGACTTCCCCAGAACATAGGTTTTATTTTGAAGCAGTTAGCATTTTTACAATTACATGTGATTTCAGGGCTCATTGATTTCTTCTGATGATTGATTTACTTAAGGCATTTAATGTTGATGATCATGATGATGACAATTTGGTGTTGATAATAATAATAATATATTATTTTTATTATTTGACCCTGGCAAAAATCTCTGAATTCTTTCTCCCATGTAAATGGAACACTGCGTACTGAAAACCTAACATCTGTCACTTCCATCATGAAATATTGATCATTTTAAACCATCTGATTTAAAGGCAGATGTTAATAACATACTTTTTACACTAAGAGGTGATTTAAAACAAAGAAAAAACAAGGCAAACTGCAAAAAAGCAAGGAAATCCCCATCTAATTTCCTCTTCAGGTTATCAGAAAACTCCTCAGGTCATTCTGGACTATATTGACCAAGATGGATGAGAAAAGGAATCCAAGGATAGCTCTGAGCCACATTCTAAAAACAAAATAATGGCATATCCCCAGCTCCTTTAAGCCAATTTCTGTGACTCAGATGAAAGCATCACAATTATCTATACCCCTATATCCCAATATGCCTTATCATGCTCCCTCCCCACATGTTGTTTCAAGCATCTATTGCTGCTACTCAGAAATTTAGTAGTTGAAATAACAACCACATAAGTATAACTCACACTTCTGTAGACCAATAAATCAGGCAGCCATTGTGTAAGTGATTCTTCCATACTATGTGGCATCAGTGGAAGTCACTTCAGGTAAACAACTTTCAAACAATCTGGTTTAGAGGGTGCATAATCGTTTAGTCACGTATCTGGTACTTTAGGCTGGAATATTGAGCTTGGTGGGATTGCAGGCTGAGGAGCCCACTGATGGTCCTTCCAGCATGACAGTATCAGGTTATTTAGATTTATGTGGTGTCTCAGGGCTCTGAGAGGGAGTTTCTCATAAACAATAAAGCTATTTTATTGTCTAGGTCTTATGTGACCTAGACATGAAAGTCATATTAATGTCACTTCTGCCCACTCAGTTGGTTGGAGCAGTTACATATCTGTTTAGATTTCAGGACAAGGACTTTACATCCTAATGGGAGGAATGTCAAAGAATGTGTGGCTATGTTTTGAAATTATCACAGTTGTGTAGACACATTCTTTTATTCCCCCAAATTACAAGTTCTAAGTATAAACAGGAAATCTGTCCCAGACTTAAAGGTGCAAAGTTCATATCTTCCTCCAACTTTTTGCCTTCAGAGTTGACTTCAATCTGCTCCAGTTTCTTGGGCTACGTTTTTTCTAAAAAAAATCATTTGTAGCTAAATGTCCAATTTGGAATGGACTCTACTAATTTTGAACTATGCAACAGTAGATGAGACATTCACCATGCTAACCTCAATGTCTTCATTCTTAGAAAGGAAATGAAAATACCCACTCTTATTTTCTTACATGTTTCTAGCAACAGAATGGGATGACATATGCCAAAATGTTCAACAGCTACACAGATACTACTTTGTCTATTATTGTTGTATTTGTTAGAAATAAATTGTATAAACTATATGAATAGTATGCCTGGACCTTAAGAGCAATTTAAGGTGGGAGAGAGGTGGATTTCCTTTTAATCAACTAAAACAAATCTTGACTTTCTAAAAACTCAAGAAACAAACCTGCCCTTCTCACATTTGCATTTTAATTAATGCTCTGAGATCTGCACTTTCTTTTTCTCCATGTTGTTTTGTCTTATTTCAAACTTGAGTTAGTATGTGATGTCAGGGAAAAGTCCAAAGAAGCAGTTCACCTCTGTGGATGGTTAAGTGAGTTTTCTCTTTCCTTTTCTCACTATTCTTCATGCCCACACTCACCACAGGCTGAATTTGAACACAGTCTTCCATGGTAACTCAAAGGTATCTCGTGCTCATATAAGGCATGTAGGATAGATTTGAGACCAAGTGAAATGTAGATACTTCCCCAAATCTTGTTAGTAACTAGCTGCTGATTAGTTTGTGCATGGAACAGGGTCCCAAACAGCAAAGAAACGGACTCATCTGAATGGGGTTCAACTATATTCTGTTAATGTGGGTTAGTAGATCATTAAACTATTAATAGCAGGGTTTGATATAATGTTAAGATTGTATGAAATTTAGAATAAGGAAAACCTGGGCTTAAATTGGTTGTACCAGTTGCTAGTCATATTACCCTGTGGGGTCACTAATTTTCTAAGTTTCAATTTTGTTATCCAAACAAATGTTGATTGGAATAATATCCTGTTCACAACACTGTTGTGGGAAAAGGAAATAGCAACCCACTGCAGTATTCTTGCCTGGAGAATCCCGTGGACAGAGGAGCCTGGTAGACTTCTGTCCATGGGGTCATACAGAGTCAGACACTACTGAAGCGACTTAGCATGCATGCATGCATTGAAGAAGGAAATGGAAACCCACTCCAATGTTCTTGCCTGGAGAATCCCAGAGACACAGGAGCCTGGTGGGCTGCCATCTGTGGGGTCGCACAGAGTCGGACACAACTGAATCGAGTTAGCAGCAGCAGCAACACAACACTGTTGTAGGATTAAGTGAAATACATCACTTAGCACAATGCCTGGCTCAGAGGACATACCCTTCAAATTATGGCTAATACAATAACATGACTGTCCTTCATAGATATAATTAGTGATATTGTTTGTGTATAATAAGATATTTCTTTGTGCCAGACATCCAGCCAGCTCCCATCATTCATTTAGTTCCATATATTTTTGTCCTCTTCAGTTTTTCTCACCCAATTTCCCCAGGGACTTCCAGAAGGTCAGGGCTGGACTTGTAGGGAGCTGTCCTCCCCAGTGAGTCAGGTTGAGCCCAGGATATTGTGACCGGATTAGATCGGCACCTGGATCAGCAGAGTCAAATCTGATCATCGGCTATCTCAGAAGGCCTGTCCATCCAGATGCAGAACCTGGCTGATCTCTGCCACCACAGGACCTGCCGACACCCCTCCCCGCTTTTTTTTCAAACAGCTTATTCATAATCGATAAGATTCAAGGACATCTCCATCATCTACTGTCCTTATTTAATGAAATATATTGTTAACTAAAACAGTAGTGCTTAAAATGGCTACTGATTTCTACTTTCATCTGGGGAAAAACTAATTTCCATTGAATGGGGATTTTACTGACAAAATGAGATGAACATCCAAGCATTTCTCTTCCTGGTTCATCTGCAGCATGATGTCACAATTGCTTAAAGCAACCAGATATTGATAACTTAAACACCAGCCAATCAAGAAAATATTCCTTATGAGACTTCTACAAAGGGGAAAATGAGCAGATACCCAGTCCTGTGGAACAAACTTTCTTTTGCTTAATGTGTTGCTGAGTAAGAAAGGAGAGGGGCTGTGCTTATCTAATTGCTTCTGAAGTATTATTAGGAAAAAAAAGTTTGATAGGCCTGGGGAGAAGAAAATGTTGTAATTTAAGTGTACACTTGGCCAAGAAATTAGTCTGTTAGTCTGTTGTGTAAAAAATTACTACAAATTTAGCAATTTAAAACAAGACTCATTTATTAGCTTACAGTTCTGAAGGTCAGAAATCTAGTTTCTTTGTTCAGGCTGAAGTCAAGGTGTCAGGATGCATCCTGATCTGGAGGCACTTCCTTTTCACATAGGTTGCTGGCAGACTTCAGTTCTTAGCAGCTGTAGGACCAAGGTGTTTGTTTCATTGCTGGTTGTCAGCAGGGATCCACTCTTAGCTCCTAGCTGCTACTGCTGCTGCTAAGTTGCTTAAGTCGTGTCCGACTCTGTGCGACCCCATAGATGGCAGCCCACCAGGCTCCCCCATTTCTGGGATTCTCCAGGGAAGAACACTGGAGTGGGTTGCCATTTCCTTCTCCAATTCATGAAATTAAAGGTGAAAGTGAAGCCGCTCAGTCATGTCCAACTTGCAGGGACCCCAGGGACTGCAGCCTACCAGACTTCTCCATCCATGGGATTTTCCAGGCAAGAGTATTGGAGTGGGTTGCCATTGCTTTATCCTTAGCTCCTAGAAGTCAGCCATATTCCTTAGAATTAAGGGACTCATGTTGATTTTGTCAGGCTAATCTAGATAATTTTTGTGCCTTAACGTCAATTGATTGAAGGTCATAATTACATCTATCAAATCTCTTTATATTATTATCTATCTATATCAGTGATTGACTGAGTATCTGGGAAAAGATGTCTATGTATCAGTTATTAGGAATCTTAGAATCGTTCCTACCATACCAGGGCTAAGGGTTATATGAATGCCATGGTTGGAAAGCCTCTTCTGTCATTTTAGCTATGGAAAGGAGCTTTTGAAGAAGGTTAACAGATGTTTGTTTTTGTTAAAAATGTCCATAAGAAATCTGGTTCATGAGACATAAGACATTTAATCCATTCCAAAGGTCCTTGATATTTGAACCTGTCCAAAAGCATTCATCATGGACCAAATATATTCATGGATGTTTTAGACAAGACAGGATTTCAAGAACCTTTTGGTGGGTCTCTCGCACATGACCAAATGGCCTATAAGACTCACAGAAGTAACAGCTGCAGACTTTTGGCAAAAGTTTCCAGTAACCACTACTGCAGAGGTTAAATAAATGCATTTCAGTTCATTTGAATGGTCATGAAGTACTTTGTATATTGAATATATGACTTAAACATTCTTTGAAGCAAATGAAGGCAAGAAAATTTCCTTCAAAAACATAATTACTTTGCGAATGAGGATATAAGCAGCATCACAATTCAGTGAACTAATAATAACAGTAGCTATAATAAATATGTAAATACATATTTCACTTTTCATTATCTTTTTAGGTCTTTCCTCAAAAAAAATACTCGAAATCAGCAACATGAGGTGGTTTGTGGTCTCTAAAATGTGGTGCGAGAGCCAATGATAATAAATGACTGCATTACTGAGGGAGATGAATGTTAAAAGTGCAGATCCATGAGCTATATCCTAGAATCTACTGAATGAGAATCACCTGGGTGTTTGACTTATGAATCTACCTTTTAAACAAGCCTTGGAAGTAATTTGTTTGCATTGAAGATGGATGACATTCCTTTCACTATGGTAAGAGTTCAGTGGTATAAATTTTTGAACTCTTTTACCTGCCCCTTTACTCCATCTCAAGTGATACAGAATAACAGGTGTTCTGGTTAAATCATAGACTGGCAAAGAATACACTAGGCATGCTGGCTACCTCATTTTCTTGTTTTTGGGAGAACCTGACTGTCCTCCTGGGGCAGGTTCTTTCTCCATGACCTACATAAACATTGAGGCTGCTCTGTTCAAAAGTGACTGGATTATAAATATGCCTAATTCTTCCTTCTATTTATGGTAGTTAATTTTGTTAGGTCACTATATCAAGCTGTATTCTCCTATTCAGCCTATTTTATAATGATGATGATATTTTGAGCTCTCATTTGCCTTGCTATTTTCCTTCATTGCTTATTTCTTTCAGAACCCAGGTAGGGCAGAGAAATTATTATTATTATTATTGTTATTATTATTATTATTGGGCCTCCCAAAATCCCTAACACCTTTTATTGGCCATTCCTTCCATCATCAAATTCACTCAACATAAAAGAGCATTTCTCTAAAAATGTGCTTTATTTTATGTCTTTACCTTCACCCATTCACTCTGGAAAAATGCCTACTTTATTAGATACTGATAACTTTCTTTTTCCCCTAAAGAAAGAGTAACTGGCATCTCTCCCTGTAAATCATAAACTCTCTTTCCTCTGCTGAATCTCTCTTCTCAGCCTACTCTCCTTAAAATTACAATTCTTTTTTTTAAAAGAATATATATATATATATAATCTCGTCATGCAAGAGATGATTTGCTTTTCCTTCAATCTTACTTGAAATCAGGAACCCTTTCATTTATTTCATCAGAGTAGGCGACCTCAGAGCTCCCCAGCTGAAGACCCTACCATAAAGGAAATGGCAGCAAGGAGTTCTTCCTTTAATGCCCTGAAGACATAGAGTTACTTTTTTACTCTTTCATCAACCAGTCAACTCCTTCCACTCACTTCTGAGAACATGCTACATAAAAACTTTTGAAAATTATGATTTTGTCCTTAGTCATCAAATTGTTATTTCCTTAAAAGCAAAAGACATGTTTTTTCCCTTTAATCTTTTGAGAATCTAGCAGAATGCCAGGGAAAACGTAATTATGTAATAAATGTATATGTGTGTGTGTTTAGTTGGTCAGTCATGTTCAATTCTTTGCAATCCTATGGACTGTAGCCTGCCAGACTCTTCTGTCCATGGGATTTCCTGGGCAAAAATACTAGAGTGTGTTCCATTTCTTACTGCAGGGGATCTTCCCAATCCAGGGATCAAACCTGTATCTCCCATGTCTCCTGCATTGGCAGGCAGATTTTTTTAACACTGAGCCACCTGGGAAGCCCCATAATAAATGTATATTTACCATGAAATCCTTTGGGATCTCTTACTATTATTTGCAATAATGCAACCAATACATACAAGTGTAGAAAATATGAATATATAAAAACAATATGATATCATATTTGCTGTTGTGTTTTAACACATTTAAAACTAAGTTAGAAACACTACTATATATAAAATAGATAATCAAAAAGGACCTACCACTGTAAAACACAGAGTGCTATACTCAGTATTTTGTAATAACCTATAAGGGAAAAGAATCTGAAAAAGAAAATGTAAAGAAAGAAACACGTATACATACATGTATGTATGAATGTGTGTGTGTGTGTATGTGTTAATACATATATATCTGAACATTTCCCAGGTGGTGCTAGTGGTACAGGAGACATAAGAGATATGGGTTCAATCCTTGGATGGGAATATTCCCTGGAGGAGAGCATGGCAACCCACTCCAGTACTCTTGCCTGGAGAAAATCCCATGGACAGAGGAGCCTGGTGGGCTACAGTCCATAGCGTCGCAAAGAGTGGGACACGACAGAAGTGACTGAGCATGTGCACACAACATTGTAAATCAGCATCAGTTTTTAAAGTTATATAGACACAATTTTATAGTTAAATAAAACATAATGTGGGCATTTCTTAATATTATTACAAACAAAAAGTAAGATTTTTAATACTTGAATATTCCAGTGGATTTACTAATTAATAGTTTATCACTTCCAGTCTGTCTGTAGACTACCCTGAATGTTTTTATGTATAACAGCTTTTTGAAGTTTAGAGAAAATATTTCCTAAGTATTTACTCCCATACTTGAGATACAGAGTTAAACTTACTACTAACTGTAATTAGTAATTTTTATAAACTTTTATCACAATGTAATTTTTTATAAACATTTATCACAATCTTTGCAGCCATTTCCTTTCCTTGCTCTTTGATGAGGCTTTCATCAAATTTGGGTATGCTAAGTCACTTAGTTGTGACCAGCTCCTTGCACCCCCATGGACTGTAGCCTTCCAAGCTCCTCCGTCCACAAGATTCTCCAGGCAAGAATATGGGAGTGGGTTGTCATGCCCTCCTCCAGGGAATCTTCCTGACAGGCCATCTAACCCATGTCTCTTATGTCTCCTGCACTGGCAGGTGGGTTCTTTACCACTAGCACCACCTGAGAAGCCCTAAGCGTGGATATCCATCAGTAATTTTTATAAATATAAATACCATATAAATCTCAATTTTACAGGACAACTTTTATAAAGTTTTCTTTGAGATCAGTGCTATTCTGCACAGTTTTATAAAGTTTGTACACTACTCAAAGTCTCCTGGGTGAGCGAGTAAGTAGGATTTACAGTCTTAACTAGTGTTGAACTCACCAAACTCTTCACTTTGGGCTGTCTCCGTTCAGTGGTGTTCACTTTTTCCTAATCCAGCCCATTCTCACCGAGCCATTTGCCCATCTGCAGATGGTACTTTTTCTAATTAGCACAAACACTTCTTCTAGGGCAGAGGAGCCCTGGCCAAGGTTTTCAAAGCAAGTGGATCCAATTTGTACATTGGTTTTCCCAGGTAATGCTACTTCCTAAAAGAAAGGATGATCAACCTGTGGAGATTAGCTTTGAGTGAGGGGCATATGCACACTGTGAAGAGCTTGGAATATCTAAATTTTGTTTTGCTGTTTTAATATGGCAGTTGAAGTGTTCCCCATGAGATCTGTCCAGCTTGTTTTCTCATGTTTATTACGATTTTTCATGCTGATTTTTCTCTTACTATCTCTTCATTTCTTTTCCTTTGCTTTTATAAATCTGTGTCATCTTTTAAAATTCAGCTGACTCTATACTTCACATATTCAGATCAGTTCAGTCACTCAATTGTGTCCGACTCTTTGCGACCCCATGGACTGCAGCACAGCAGGCTTCCCTGTCCATCACCAAATCCTGGAGCTTACTCAAACTCATGTGCATCGAATCGGTGATGCCATCCAACCATCTCATCCTCTGTTATGCCCTCTCCTCCTGCCTTCAATCTTTCCCAGCATCAGGGTCTTTCCCAGTGAGTCAGTTCTTCGCATCAGGTGGCCAAAGGATTGGAATTTCAGCTTCAGCATCAGTCCTTCCAATGAATATTCAC
>ML662373.1:3025-13712 GCA_007570785.1 Antilocapra americana | reverse complement strand
TTTTGAGGTGTGAGGGAAAATCCGCATGTGTCAGGAGTCAAAGCAGGGGAATTGACCCTCATCCCGAAATGTGGTGGGGTACACAAGGCTCCTCTGGAATTGCATCTGGAAATGCATGGTTCCACTCGATGTGGGATGGGCATCTCGGGGAACCTTGAGCTGCCTAAAGGGACTCTAGCCTTGCTTCAAGCATGAGAGGGAATTCAGGATTGCTATCGAGGTGCTGCCTGTGAATAGGGCCCCTTCTCATGTTGAGGGCAAATCTCATGGATTTTCTCTAGTTGTGGTCAGAAGCTCGGGGTTCTTCTCAGGTTGCGATGGATATCTCTGGGAACACCTGGATTTGCATGAAAGGAGTCAAGCCTCCACTGAAGTTGTGAGAAGAAATTGGGGGTTGCTCTCGAAGGCCTGCAAGGGAAACGGACTACATCTTGTGTTGACCATGGAGTCATGTAGTTTTTCTTGAGTTGAGGTGAGAAGATTGGGATTCTTCTTGAGTTGTGATGGGTACCTCAGTGAACTTCTATTACTTCACGGAAGTCAGGCCTCCTTTTGAGCTGTGAGGGACACCTCGGAATCCCTCACGAGTGTTTGCAGGGGAATGGGGCCTCATTTAGATTTGAGGCGGGAAACTCAGGGTTCCTCTAGAGTTGAGATGGCTATCTTGGGGAACCTCTGGAGTGGCATAAAGGGATTCAAACCTCCATTCAAATTTCAAGAGGGAACTTGGCATTTCTCTAAAGTCACTCTAAGGGAATTGGGCTTCATCTCACATTTAGGATCGAATCTCATGGTATTTCATGAGTTGAAGTGGGAATCATGGTGCTCCTCTTGAGTGCCCATGGGGACCTCAGGAAACCTCTCTTGTTGCCACTGGGAAGCCAGGGGTCCTTCCGAGTTGCCAGGGGCAGCTTGGATTCCACTCACGTCACTGCAGGGAAATAGGGCCTCATCCAGTGTTGAGGTGGGAATCTCGGTATTCTACTCCTGGTGCAACAGATACCTTGGTGATCCTTCAAGTGTCAGCTGAGCAGTATACTTTGTTTCGAGTTGAGGCATGGAACTCTGCTTTCCTCTCGAGTTGTAAATAAGGTGCCTGTCCTCCTGTTGTGTTGAGGCAGGAAACTAGAGCTTTTTCTAGAGGTGCATCAGGGCAACTAGAAATCCCTTCGTGTTCTGAGGCGATACTCAGGATAGCGTCCGAGGCACTGTAAGAGATTTAGGCCTTATATGCAGTCGAGAGGGAACTCGTTGACCATTCGACTTGAGGCAGCAACTGCTCATTTCCTCCTGAGTTTCAATATATGAAACATGCCTCCTTTTGAAGTGCAAGGGGAAATTAGGGATTCCTCTCTAGTTGAAGGAAGGGAAATGACCCTCATCTCGAGATAAGATTAGGAACACGGAGCTCTTCTCGAGGTGCATCGGGAATATTGGGATTCCTCTCAAATTGTAATGGGTATCTTGGGGAGCCTCTGAAGTTGCATAAAGTGAGGAGTGGTTTCCTTTACATTTGTGAGAAGGACTGTGGAATTGCTCCCGAGGCACAGCCTGCGAAATGGCCTCATCTCATGTTGAGGGGGAAATCTCATGGTTTTCTCGAGTTGCAGGTCGTTGCTTGGGGTTCCTTTTGACTTGAGACAAGGACCTCATGGAACCTCTCGAGTTGCCTCAGAGATGTCACGCGTCCTACCATGTCACAAAGGGCACCTCAGCATTCCCCTCGAGTGCCTACAGGGGAATAGGGTTTCATCTTGAGTAGGGTGGGAAACTCAGTGTTTCTCTTCAGTTGTGAAAGGGATGTCCAGGTTCCTATCGAGTTTCAAATGGGGACTCAAGCCATATCTCATCTTGCTGCATGGGACTCATCTTTCCTCTCGAGTTGTGAAAAGGATGTCAGGCCTCCTGTCGAGTTGAGGTGGGGAACTCAGGCTTCTTTGAAAGGTGCAAGAGGGGATTCAAACCTCCCTTCATGTTTTAGAGGAAATGAGTCATCTCATTAGAGTCATTCCCAGTGAATCAGGCCTTATTTCAAAATGAGTTAGATCCTGGTGTCCTTTCGACTTGTAGCAGGAACCTCGGAGATCCTCTGGTTTTGAAATAGGTGAGCCAGGGCTCCTCTTGAGGTGTGATGGAAAATCAGCATGTGTCAGAAATCAAAGCTGGGGAATCTACCCTCATCTTGTGATGAGGTGGAGAACATGGGGCTCCACTCAAAATGTGTCTGGAAATGTGGGATTCCCCTTAAGTTGAGAAGGGTATCTCAGAGACCACCCAAAGACCACCTCTCTTTGGGCACCCAAAGAGAGACAAGCTTCCATTCAAGTGGGAGTGTGAACTCAGGAATGCTCTCGAGGCACTTCAGGTGAAAAGGACCCATCTCTCATTGAAGGGAAATCTCATGAATTTTCACGAGATATGGCGGAAATCTCGGTGTTCTTCTCAGGTTGTGAGAGGTATCTCTGGGAACACCTGAATTTGCATGAAAGGAGTAAAGTCTCCATTCAAGTTGGGAGAAGAAACTGGGAATTGCTCTCAAAGCCCTGCAAGGGAAAAGCTCCTCATCTCACAAAGAGCGATTAATCTTGTGGTTTGTCTCGAGTTGTGGCAGGTAGCTTGGGGTTTTTCCTTAGTTGAGATGGGTAGCTCCATAAACCTCTCCTATTGCTTCAGGCAAGCCAAGCCTCTGTCTGGCCTGCAAGGGGCACCTCTGGATTCCTCATGAGTGGCTGCAGGGGAATGGGGCCTCATCTAGACTGAGGCAGGAAACTCAGGGTTCCTTTTGAGATGTGATGGGTATTTCAGGGAAATATGTCTCTGGAGTGGCATAAATGGAGTCAAGCTTCCATTCATGTTTTTAGAGGGAACTGGGCATTTCTCTCAAGTCACCTAAAGAGACATGGGCTTCATCTCGCATTGAGGATCAAATCTCCTTGTATTTCATGAGTTGCATCTTGAAGCTTTGGGTTCCACTGGAGTTCCAAAGGGGACCTAAGGGAACCTATCTTGTTGCCTCAGGAATGTTAGGCCTCCATTCAAATTCCCAGGGGAAGCTAGGAATTCCTCTTAAGTTGCTGCAGGGGAATAGGACCTCATCCCGATTTGAGGTGGGAAATTTGGCATTGCTCTCCAGTTGAGACAGATACCTCGGGGTCCCTTCGAGTTTCAGCCTTGGAGTATAAATTGTTTCGTGTTGAGGCTTGGAACTCTGCTTTTCTTTGAGTTTTAAATGAGGTATGTGTCCTCCTGTCGTGTTGAGACAGGAAACCTCACGCTTTTTTTAGTGTTGCACAGGACATTCAGGCATCCCTTTGTGGTGTGAGGGAAGCTTGGGATTCCATTTGAGTCACTGCAAGAGAATTATGTGGTATGTCCAGTTGAGGGGGCAGTCACTGACCTTTCAACATATGGCAGGAACTGCATGTTTCCAGTCTATGATACAGGCCTCCTCTTGAGGTACCAGGGGAAAGGAGGGGTTTCTGTAGAGTTGAAGCAGGGGAAATGACCCTCATCTCGAGATGAGTTGTGGAACACGGATTTCTTCTCAGGTGGCTGTGGGAAAATTAGGGTTCCTCCCCTAGATGGGTATCTTGGGGAGCCTCTGAAGTTGCATAAGGCGAGGAATGGTTTCCTTTCACATTATGAGGGGGACCACAGGATTGCTCCCAAGGCACTTCCTGTTAAATGGCCTCTTCTCATGTTGGGGGGGGGGTTTCCTGGTTTTCTCGAGTTGCAAATGGAAGCTTGTGGTTCCTCTTGACTTGAGATTGGGACCTCAGTGAATCTCTTGAGATGCGTTAGAGACTTCAGGCTTCCCTTTGTGTCACAAAGGCATCTCAGCATTCCTCTCAAGTGGCTGCAGGGGAGTAAGGCTTCATCGCGAGTTCAGGCATGAAACTCAGGGTTCCTCTTCAGTTGCAAGAGAGAGACTTAGGTGTCCCCATTGAGTTTCAACAGGGGAGTCAAGCCAAATCTCTGCTGGTGACATGGAACTCAACTTTCCTCTCAAAGTTGTCATAGGAATCTGGGGCATCCTGTCGAGTTTAGGTGAGCAAATCGGGCTTTTTCCTGAGGTGCAAAAGGGGATTCAGACCTCCCTTCGTGTTGTTAGAGGACATGAGTGGTTCCATTCGTGTCAATCCCAGGGAATCAGGCCTTTCTCGAGTTGAGAGAGAACTCAGTGCCCTTTGGACTCGCGGCAGTTTCCTTGGGTTTCCTCTGGGTTTGCAGGAGATGGAATAGGCCTCCTCTTGAGGTGTGAGGGAAAATCAGCATGTGTCAACAATCAACACAGGGGATTTGGCCCTCAACGTGAAATGAGGAGGGAACACAGAGCTCCTCTGGAATTGCATCTGGAAACTTGGGGTTCCCCTCAAGGTGGGATGGGTACCTTGTGTAACCTCTGGAGCTGCCTGAAGAGAGTCAAGCCTTGTTTCAAGTGCGAGAAGTAACTCAGGATTGCTGTTGAGGTGCTGCTCCTGAATAGGGCCCCATCTTGCATTGAAGGCAAATCTCGTGGATTTTCTCCAGTTGTGATAAGAAGATAAAGGTTCTTCTCAGGTTGTGACGGGTAACTCTGAGAACACCTGGATTTGCATGAAAGGAGTCAAGCCTCCACTCTAGTTGGAAGAAGAAATTGTGGATTGGTCTCGAAACCCTGCAAGGGAAAAGGGCCACTTCTCTTGTTGAGCATCTGATCGCCTGGTTTTTCTTGAGTTGTGGTGGGAGGCTTGGGGTCCATCTCACATTGTGAGGGTACCTCAACGAACCGCTCCTATAACCTCAGGGAAGTCAGGCCTCTTTTCAAGCTTTGAGGGGCACCCCTGGATCCCTCCCTAGTGGCTTCAGGGGAATGGCTCCTCATCTAGAGTAGATGCCGGAAATCACTGTTACTCTCCTGTTGAGATGGGTATCTCAGGGAACTTCTGAAGTGGCATAAAGGGAGTCAAGTTTCCATTAAATTTTCTAGAGGGGACTCGGCATTTCTCTCAAGTCACTGCAAAGGAATCAGGCTTCATCTTGCATTGAGGATCAAATCTCATAGCATTTCATGAGTTTCAGCAGGAAGCTTGAGGTTCCTCTTGCGTCCTGATGGGGACCTCAGGGAACATCTCTTGTTGCCTCTGGGAAGTCAGGGGTCCTTTCGAGTTGCCAGGGAAGTTCAGGACTGCACTCGAGTCACTGCAGCGGAATATGGCTTTATCCCGAGTTGATGTAGGAATCTCAGTATTCCTTTAATGGTGAGACAGATACCTCAGCATTCCTTCGAGTTTCAAATGATGAATATACTTCATTTCCAGTTGAGGCATGGAACTCTGCTTTCCTTTTGAGTTTTAAATATGGTGTTTGTGCTCCTGTTGTGTTGAGGCAGGAAACCTGAGCTTTTTCTAGAGATTTATCAAGGCAGCCAGACTTCCCTTCATGTTGTGAGGAAAAACAGGAGATTCCATTTGAGTTGCTAAAAAAGAATTAGGCATTATATGCCATTGAGGGGAAACTCGATGATCATTCAACTTGTGGCAGCAACTGTGCATTTCCTCTCTACTTTCAATGCACGAGACAGGATTCCTTTTGAGGTGCAATGGGAAAGTAGGGATTCCTCCCAAGTCAAAGCAGTGGAAATGGCCTTCATCTCGAGATGAGGTGGGGGACAAGGAGATCTTCTCATGCTGTAGCAGGAAAGTTGCAGTTCCTCTCCAGTATTGATGGCGACCTCAGTTAGCCTCTTGTCTTGTGGAAGGAAGTCAAGTCTTCTTTTGTGTTGAATGCAGGGCCGTAGGATTGCTGTGGAGTCGCTGCTTGGGCATCATAGTGTCTCCTTTCAATTTAAGGTGGGGGAACTCAGGATTTCATGTCCATTTGCAACAGGGATCTCAGGGTTCCTATCGAGTATAAACTGGGAGACATTCCTAGACTCATGTTGAGGAATGGATCTCTGCTTTCCTTTTGAGATGTAAAAGGGGAGGGTCAGGACTCCTGTCTGACTGAGACAGGGAATTGGGGCTTTTTCTAGATTTATAATAAGGGAGTTAGGCCTCCTTGCGAGTTGTGAGGCAAATATCCAGAAATTCAGGAGAATCAGGCCTTATCTCGAGTGGAGGGCAACTCAGTGTCCTTCTGACTGGGAGCAGGAAACTTTGAGTTCCTATCGAGGTTCAGTAGCTGAGAAAGCCCTCCTCTTGAGGTGTGAGAGGAAAGTTGGAAGTCCTTTCATGAGGACGCAGGGTATAATTGGCCCTCATCTAGTGATGAGGTGGGAAATATGGGGCTCTTTTGAGTTGTGGTGCAGAACACGAGGTTCCTCTGAAATGGTGACACATATCTTGGGGATTCTCTTGAGTTGCATATAGGAAGTCAAGCTTCCTCTTGAGTTTCGAGAGTTGACTTGGGATTCCTCTAGATGTGCTGCATAGGAAAAGGGCCTCATTCACATTGAAGGGTGAATATCTTCATTTCTTGAGTAGCAGTGCGAAGTTTAGTGTTCCTCTAGATCTGCCACAGGGGAACTCAGGGAACCTCTCCTTAAGCCTCAGGAATGCCACGGCAACTTTCAAGTTTCCAGGAGGAGCCGGGGAAGATTTCCATGTCTCTTCAGGGGAATCAGGCCTCATTTACATTCAGGGGGAAATCTTGGGATGTTTCTTGAGTTGTGGTGGGCAATCTCTTGAGTTGAGGTGGGCAGGTTTGGATTACTCTCAAGTTGCAATGTGGTTTTCTGGGATCCTCTAATGTTGCCTCAGGAAAGTCAGGTCCTCCTTTCGATGTGCAAGTGCCATCTCGGGTGACTTCAGTGACTTCTCAAGTCACTGAAGTGGAATAGGGCCTCATCTGGGGTTGAGGTGTGAAACTCAGGCATCCTTTCCAGTTTCAACAGGGCCTTCAGAGTTCCTATTGAGTTTCTACAAGACAGTCAGGCCTCATCGCTTTTTGAGGCATGTCACTCCTCTTTCCTCTTGAGATATCAAGACTCCTTTTAGTTCAGATGGGGCATTTGGGCTTTTCCTAGATGTGTTCAAGAGGGGAGTCAGACCTCCACTCATGTAGTTGAGGGTATACCTGGAGTTTCGTTCTAGTTAGCACAGGGGAATCAGGCCTCATCTTGAGTTGAGTTTGTTATCTTGTGGTTTTTCTCAAGTTATGGTGGGAAGCTTGGAGTGCCACTCGAGTCGTGACAGGGACCTAATAGAGCCTCTCATCTTTCACAGGAAAGTCAAGTCTCCTTTTGTGTTCCCTGTGGGAGTGCAGGATTACTCTGGAGCTGCTGCCAGGGAATCATAGGTTTCTCATTTCTATTTCAGGCGGGAGCACTCAGAAATCCATGTTCATTTGTGAGAGGGATCTCATGGTTCCTATCAAGTTTCAAATGGGAGTCAGGCCTCATGTTGAGGCATGGAACTCTGCTTTCCTCTTGAGTTGTAAAAGGATGAGGAGACAGGTCTCCTCTCTAGTTGAGGCATGGATCTGGGGCTTTTTCTAGAGGTACAACAAAGGAGTTAAGTTTCCTTTCGTGTTGTGAGGCAAATACCCAGAAGTGCAGGAGAATCAGGCTGTATCTCGAGTCGAGGACAACTCAGGGTCCTTTTGACTTGCGGCAGGAACAGATGCCTTCCTCATGAATTTCAATAGATAGAAAGGCCTCCTCTTGAGGTGCGTGGGGAGAGTTGGGATCCTCTTGAGAAAATGCAGGGGTTAATCTTCCCTCATCTTGCATTAAGGTTGTAAACACAGGACTCTTTCTAGTTGGGGCAAGGAACCCGAGGTTCCTCTGGAATGGCGACACCTATCTTGGGGATTCTATTGAACTGCATAAAGAGAATCAAGCTTCCTCTTGAGTTTTGAGAGGGAACTTGGGAATATTCTGGAGGCCCTACACGGGAAAAGGGCCTCACCTCACACTGAAGGGGGAATCTCTTCGTTTCTTGAATTATGGTGGAAAATTTATTATTCCTCTTGATCTGCCACTTTGACCTCAGGGAACCTCTTGAGAAGCTTCGGTAAATCAAGGTAACTTTCAAGTTTCCAGGAGGAGCCAAGGAACATTCTCGAGTAACTGCAGGAGAACCAGGGCATATATCAGTTTCAGGGGAAATCTTTGGATGTTTCTCGAGTTGTGGCCAGCAGTAACTTGAGTTGTGGCAGACAGTTTTGGATTCATCTCGAGTTGCTACAAAGTCCTTTGGGAGCCTCTTATGTTGTCTCAGGGAAGTCAGGCCCTCCTTTCAATGTGAGAGGGCCATCTCGGGCTCTTCTTGAGTCACTGATGTGGAATAGGGCCTCATTTGGTGTTGAGGTGTGAAACTTAGCATTTCTCTCCAGTTTCAACAGGGCGATCTGTGTTCCTAAAGAGTTTCACAAGGAGAGTCAGTCATCATTTCATTTTGAGGCTTGCAACTACTCTTTCCTCTAGAGGTATCAGGACTCAGTTCAGTTCTAAAGGGCATTTGAGCTTTTCTAGATGTGTGCAACGAGAGAGTCAGACCTCCTTTTGTGAAGTTGAGGATGTACCTGGGGTTCAATTCTAGTCAGAACAGGAGGAAAAGGCCTAATCTAGAGTTCAGGGGGTATCTTGTGGTTTTTCTCGAGCTGTGGCAGGAAGCTTGGAGTTCCACTCGAGTCATGATGGGCACCTCACTGAGCCTCCCTTCTTGCCTAAGGAAATCAAGTCTCCTTTCAAGTTGACTTTGGGAATGTGGAATTGCTTTGGGGTCACTGCCAGAACATCATAGGGGCTCATTTCTATTTAAGGCGGGGTAACTCGGTGTTACATCTGCATTTGTGTCGGGGATTCTAATCAATTTTAAACTGGGAGTCAGGCCTCGGTTCATGTTTAGGCATGGAACTCCACTTTCCTCTCAAGTTGTAAAACAGTCGGTGGTCAGGACTCCTGTCCAGTTAAGGCAGGGAACTGGGGCTTTCTCTAGAGGTACAACAAGGGAGTTAGGCCTCCCTTCATGTTGTGAAGTGAATACCCAGAGATTCAGGAGAATCAGGCCTTATCTGGAGTTGAGGGGGCAACTTGCTGTCATTCCCACTTGCTGAAGGAACCTCTGGGTTCCTCTTGAGATGCAAGAGGTAATCAGGAGTCCTCTCGAGATAACATATTGGTTAATCAGACCTAATCTCACAATGAGGTGGGGAACACGAGGCTCTTTCGATTGGTGGTGGGGAACACAATGTTCTTTTTTTTTTCATGAAGTTCTTCTCGAACAGTGAAGTGTACCTTGGGAATGCCCTTAAGGTACATAAAGGGAGTTGAGCTTCTTCTTGTGTTCCAAGAGGGAACTTGGGACTGTTCAGGAGGCAATGAATGGGAAATGGGCCGCCCCTTGCATTAAAGGGGGAAACTATTTGCTTCTTGATTTGTGGCAGGAAGTTTAGTGTTCCTCTCAATTGGCCATGGGGACCATAGGGAACCTCTCATGAAACCTTTGGGTAGTCAATGCAAATTTGGAGTTTTGAGGAGGAGCCGAGAAAGATTCTCCAGTCACTACAGGGGAATCAGGCCTCAAATGGCATTCAGGGGGAAATCTCGGGATGTTTCTCGAGTTGTGGTGGCCAGTTTTAGATTCCTCTCAAATTGCAAAATGGTCCTCTGGGAGCCTATAATGTTGCCTCAGGGAAATCAGACCCTCGTTTTGATGTGGGAAGGCCAATCTGGGGCTCTTCTAGAGTCACTGCAGCAGAATAGGGCTTCATCTGGAGTTGAGGTGTGAAATTGAGTGTTCCTCTCCTGTTTCCACAGGGCTAGCAAAGTTCCAATTGAGTTTTTACAAGAGAGTTAGCGCTCATCTCCTTTTGGGCCTGTAACTCATTTTCCTCTCAAGTTGTCAGGACTCCTTTTGGTTCAGGTGGGACATTTGGGCTTTTCCTAGATGTGTGCAAAAGGGGAGTCAGACTTCCATTCGTGTAGTTGAGGGTATACCTGAGGTTCCGTTCAAGTCACCATAGTGGAATAAGGCCTCATCTCAAATTGAGGGGGCTCTCTTGTCATTTGTCTCGAGTTGTCAAGGGAAGCTTTGGGTTCCACTCAAGTCATGACGGGCACCTCTGTGAGCCTCTCCTCTTGCCTAGGGTAGTCAAGTTTCCTTTCAATTTGACTTTGGGAGTGTGGGATTGCTCTGGAGTTAGGGTCTCATTTCGATTAAAGGCAGGGGAACTCAGAGTTACATCTTCATCTGTGACAAGGATGTCAAGATTCTTACCGATTTTAAACTGGGAGTCATGTCTCAGTTCATGATGAGGAATGGAACTCTGCTTTCCTCTTGAGTTGTAAAAGAGGCGGCAGTCAGGACTCCTGTCCAGTTAAGGCAAGGAACTGGGGCTTTGTCTAGAGATACAACAAGGGAGTTAGTCCTCACTTTGTATTGTGAGGCTCATACCCTAGGTGCAGGAGATTCAGGCCTTATCTGGAGTTGAAGGGCAACTAGGTGTCATTTCGACATGGGGCGGGAACATCTGCGTTCCTCTTGAGTTTCAATAGGTGAGAAAGACCTCTTTTTGAGATATGAGAGGTAAGTCGGGAGTCCTCTAAAGATGACATAGTGGGTAATCGGCCATCATCTCATGATGAGGTGGTGAACACGGGACTCTTTCGGGTGGTGGTGGGGAATGTGAGGTTCCTCTTGAACCCCCGAGTTGCAGCGGGCAGTTTTGGATTCCTCTTGAGTTGCAAACTGGTCCTCTGGGA
>SRVM01022239.1:0-16319 GCA_007570785.1 Antilocapra americana | reverse complement strand
ATTTGAATCATAGGAGTTCCAGAAGAAGAAGACAAAAAGAAAGGCCATGAGAAAATATTTGAGGAGATAATAGTTGAAAACTTCCCTAAAATGGGGAAGGAAATAGCCACCAAAGTCCAAGAAACCCAGAGAGTCCCAAACAGGTTAAACCCAAGATGAAACACCCCAAGATGCATATTAATCAAATTAACAAAGAACAAATATTAAAAGCAGCAAGGGAAAAGCAACACATAACACACAAGGGGATTCCCATAAGGATAACAACTGATCTTTCAATAGAAACTCTTCAGGCCAGAAGAGAATGGCAGGACATACTTAAAGTAATAAAAGAGAAAAACCTAAAACCCAGATTACTATACCCAGTAAAGATCTCATTCAAATATGGCAGAGAAATCAAAAGCTTTACAGACATGCAAAAGCTGAGAGAATTCAGTACCACCAAATCAGATCTTCAACAAATGCTAAAGGATCTTCTCTACAGAGGAAACACAGAAAAGGTTTATAAGCTTAAACTGAAAACAAAAAAGTAAATGACAACGGGATCATATTTATTAGTAATTACCTTAAATGTAAATGAGTTGAATGCCCCAACCAAAAGACAAAGGCTGGTTGAATGGATACAAAAACAAGACCCCTATATATGCTGTCTACAAGAGTCCCACCTCAAAACTAGGGGCACATACAGACTGAAAGTGAAGGGCTGGAAAAGATATTTCATGCCAATGGAGACCAAAAGAAAGCAGGAGTAGCAATACTCATATCAGATAAAATAGACTTTGAAATGATGACCGTGAAAAGAGACAAAGAAGGACACTACATAATGATCAAAGGATCAACCCAAGAAGAAGATATAACAATTATAAATATATATGCACCCATCATAGGAGCAACCACAATACGTAAGGCAAATGCTAACAAGTATGAAAGGGGAATTAGCAGTAACACGATAACAGTCAGAGACTTTAATAACCCACTTACACCTATGGATAGATCCACTAAACAGAAAATTAGCAAAGAAACACAAACTTTAAATGATACAATGGACCAGTTAGACCTAAATGATATCTATAGGACATTTCACCCCAAAACAATGAATTTCACCTTTTTCTCAATTGCACACGAACTTTCTCCAATATAGATCAAATCTTGGGCCATAAATCTAGCCTTGGTAAATTCAAACAACTTGAAATCACTTTAAGCATCTTTTCTGATCACAATGCGGTAAGATTAGATGTCAACTACAAGGAAAAAACGATTAAAAATACAAACAGATGGAGGCTAAACAACACACTTCTGAATAACCAACAAATCACAGAAAAACATTAAAAAGAAATTCAAATATGCATAGAAACATGAAAATGAAAACACAACAACCCAAAACCTATGCAATTCAGTAAAAGCAGTGCTGAGGGGAAGGTTCATAGCAATACAAGCTTACCTCAAGAAACAAGAGAAGATTTAAATAAATAATCTAACTCTACACCTAAAGCAACTAGAAATGGAAGAAATGAAGAATCCCAGGGTTAGTAGAAGGAAAGAAATCTTAATAATTAGGGCAGAAATAAATGTAAAAGAGAACATAGCAAAAATGAAAACTAAAATCTGGTTCTTTGAGAAGATAAATAAAACAGACAACCATTAGCCAGACTCATCAAGAAAAAAAGGGAGAAGAATCAAATCAACAAAATTAGAAATGAAAATGGAGAAATCACAATAGACAGCACAGAAACAGAAAGGATCATAAGAGACTGCTATCAGCAACTATATGCCAATAAAATGGACAACTTGAAAGAAATGGACAAAATTCTTAGAAAACTAAAACTTTCCAAAACTGAACCAGGAAGAAATAGAAAATCTTAACAGACCCATCACAAGCATGGAAATTGAAACTGTAATCAGAAATTATCCAACAAACAAAAGTCCAGGACCAGACAGCTTCACAGCTGAATTCTACCAAAAATTTAGAGAAGAGCTAACACCTATCCTCCTCAAACTCTTCCAGAAATTGCAGAGGAAGGTAAACTTTCAAACTCATTTTATGAGGCCACCATCACCAAAACCAGATAAAGATACCACACAAAAAAGAAAACTATAGGCCAATATCACTGATGAACATAGATGCAAAAATCCTAAATAAAATTCTAGCAAACAGAATCCAACAACATATTAAAAGTATCATACATCATGAGCAAGCAGGCTTTATCCCAGGGATGCAAGGATTCTTTAATATTTGCAAATCAATCAATGTGATACACCACATTAACAAATTGAAAGATAAAAACCATATGATTATCTCAAGAGATGCAGACAAAGCCTTTGACAAAATTCAACATCCATTTATGATTTAAAAAACCCTCCAGAAATCAGGCATAGAAGGAACATACCTCTCCATAATAAAAGCCATATATGATAAATCCACAGCAAACATTATCCTCAATGGTGAAAAATTGAAAACCTTTCCCCTAAAGTCAGGAACAAGACAAAGGTGCCCATTCTCACCACTACTATTCAATATAGTTTTGGAAGTTTTAGCCACAGCAGTCAGAGAAGAAAAAGAAATAAAAGGAATCTAGTTTGGAAAAGAAGAAGTAAAACTCTCACTGTTTACAGATGACATGATCCTCTATGTAGAAAACCCTAAAGACTCCACCAGAAAATTATTAGAGCTAATAAATGAATATAGTAAAGTTGCAAGATGCAAAATCAACACACAGAAATCCCTTGCGTTCCTATACACTAACAATGAGAAAACAGAAAGAGAAATTAAGGAAACAATTCCATTCACCATTTCAATGAAAAGAATAAAATACTTAGGAATAAATCTACCTAAAGAAACAAAAGACCTATATATAGCAAAATATAAAACACTGGTGAAAGAAATCAAAGAGGACACAAATAGATGGAGAAATATACCATGTTCATGAATCAGAACAATCAATATAGTGAAAATGAGTATACTACCCAAAGTAATCTATAGATTCAATGCAATCCCTATCAAGCTACCAATGGTATTTTTCACAGAACTAGAACAAATAATTTCACAATTTATATGGAAATACAAAAAACCTCAATTAGCCAAAGCAATCTTGAGAAAAAAGAATGGAACTGGAGGAATCAACCTGCCTGACTTCAGACTATACTACAAAGCTGCAGTCATCAATACAGTATGGTACTGGCACAAAGACAGAAATATAGATTAATGGAACAAAATAGAAAGCCTAGAGATAAATCCACACACTTATGAACACCTTATCTTTGACAAAGGAGGCAAGAATATACAATGGAGAAAAGACAGTCTCTTTAACAAGTAGTGCTGGGAAAACTGGACAGCCACTTGTAAAAGAATAAAACTAGAACACTTTCTAACATCATACACAAAAGTAAACTCAAAATGGATGAAAGATCTAAATGTAAGACCAGAAATTAAAACTCCTAGAGGAAAACTTAGGCAAAACACTCTCTGACATAAATTGCAGCAGGATCCTCTGTGGCCCACCTCCTAGATTACTGGAAATAAAAGCAAAAAAAAACAAATGGGACCTAATTAAACTTAAAAGCTTTTGCACAACAAAGGAAACTATATGCAAAGTGAAAAGACAGCCTTCAGAATGGGAGAAAATAATAGCAAATGAAGCAACTGACAAAGAATTAATCTCAAAAATATACTAGCAACTCCTGCAGCTCAATTCCAGAAAAATAAATGACCCAATCAAAAAAATGGGCCAAAGAACCAAACAGACATTTCTCCAAAGAAGACATATAGATGGCTAACAAACACATGAAAAGATGCTCAATATAACTCATTATCAGAGAAATGCAAATCAAAACCACAATGAGGTACCATCTCACACCAGTCAGAATAGCTGCTATCCTAAACTCTACAAACAATAAATGCTGGAGAGGGTGTGGAGAAAAGGGAACCCTCTTACACTGTTGGTGGGAATGCAAACTAGTACAGCCACTATGGAGAACAGTGTGGAGATTCCTTAAAAAACTTCGAATAGAACTGCCATATGACTCAGCAATCCCACTGCTGGGCATACACACCAAGGAAACCAGAATTGAAAGAGATATGTGTATCCCAATGTTCATCACAGCAATGTTTATCATAGCTAGGATCTGGAAGCAACCCATATGTCCATCGGCAGATGAATGGATAAGAAAGCTGTGGTACATATACATAATGGAATATTACTCAGCTATTTAAAAGAATGCATTTGAATCAGTTCTAATGAGGTGCATGAAATGGGAGCCTGTTATACAGAGTAGAGTAAGTCAGAAAAAAAAAACACCAATACAGTATATTAATGCATATATGTGGAATTTAGAAAGATGGTAATGATGACCCTATATGTGAGACAGCAAAAGAGACACAGATGTAAAGAACAGAACTTTTGAACTCTGTGGGAAAAGGCAAGAGTGGGATGATTTGAGAAAGCAGCATTGAAATATATATATTATCATATGTGAAATAGATTGCCATTCCAGGTTTAATACATGAGACAGGGTGCTCAGGTCCAGTGTACTGAGATGACCCCAAGGGATGGGATGGGAAGGGAGGTGGGAGGTGGGTTCAGGATGGGGAGCACATGTATACCCTTGGCTGATTCATGTTAATGTATGGCAAAAACCACTACAATATTGTATAGTAATTAGCCTCCAATTGAAATAAATAAATTTTTTTTTAAAAAGGAGGAAGCAGCAGGCTTCCTCTTGTAAGTCACTGGGGCTCAGAGAGGGTGGAAAGCCCTAGGCTAGGGGAGGACAGCCTGGGCTAGGAGCCAGGTGACCATCCACTCAGCCCTGAGTGGGACTCTTTCCTGCCTGGGACATCTGACCAGGAACCTTAACTGTTAGGGACCCTCAACTGTATTACTGCTTAAAGGAAGAACTCTTCTCTGAACAGTGATATGTTCCAACCTTTCCCCTTTTTTACTTCATTTAGGCACAGAGTTGTAAATGACTCAGTGGTGCTTTTGGTCATCCAGTTGTGTACCTGTGTTCTGATTCCAGCATCCATACTGCTCTGTCTCTTCACTCTATTGAGTAACCTTTTAGCTGCCTATAACTTTGTGTTGTAAGAGCAACATAAACTCAGATTGAGCTCAAGTGCCGGGGTCCAGCCCAGCGGGGTCCGGGGGTCTTGAGGGATGGGTGGTGTCGGCGGAAGAAGAACTGAGCTGAGTCGGTGTGTGGTGATGGAGCAGTCTCTCTTTATTGCTGTTAGTTTTGTGGGGTGATGGAGAAGTCTCTCCAAAAGGAGATGGAGAAGTCTCTCTATTTTTGTTAGCTTACAGTTTTATAGCCAAAGAACATCCCCATTACATCACAAATATTCTATACAATCTTTTGTTTTTTGCCTACCATCAACAATTTTAACACTAAGCTCATTTTCCTTGTAAAAGGTCGGATTTCTGCATAATTAGACTTAACAATAGTATGTTTACCATTTGAATGTCTCCAGCATACTTCGGATAAGTACATCAATCTAAGTAGAAAGGTTACATTTCTCTTACTAGGTGCAACTATGTAGAAGCTAGAAAGAAGGGCTTAAGCTTGAAACTTTTATTCTATTAACCTATTTTGGTTCTTACAAGGAAAGAGAAAAGAGGACAAAGAGACAGTTTAGCAGCACTGCTTTAACAAAGAAGTCCTATTAACCTTACAACTACTAAAATGAATTCCTATGTCTACTTTATTCTAAAGCAATCAATATCTCCAACTTTGCTGGCCACAGTTATGAGCATTCCTAAGTCTCAATCGAGCCTGATTTCTTCAAGGAAGCGAGCCTCCTCTGTGGAGTGGTCAGGGGAGTGTGAGGTGGAAAAGTGACCCAAGTACGAGCCTTTCTGGTGGTGGCCTTGCCATGACCTCCAGAGAACTCTTGGTAAACTCCCCAGTAAGGAGTAGTAACCCATTTAAATGTCCCTTTCATTCCTCCATAGCCCCCGGGGAAGGTGACCCACCTTCCCAGATCCTCTGGTCCATAAGGTCTGGGGGAATTATCTCAGGACGAATTCTTTCCAACTGTGACTGACCTACTGAGATGAGCCAATGTTCCGAGCATGGACAGAACTTCCAAGAAAAATACCAGGGTGGGGCTTGCCCAGGATGCCCCAATAAAGAAAGTCAGCTTTGCAATTTCTTTCTTAGGCTCGTGACCTTGTCATCCGAGCAAGGGGGCATCCTGACGGCTCCCGGCACTCAAGTTCCAAATAATGAAGGCTGGGAGCTCTCTTCAGGTCTTTTCTGCATCCCTACCAGATGTCCCAACCACCCTCAGAACTCAGCCAGTCTGGACACAGGGTGCTCACAGGGATGCTACAGGTGAATTCCGGGGCCCATCACCCTGTCAGGAGGATCTGAAAACCCAGCTCCAGAGAGCAGGGAAAACTCACTAGAACCAGGCTCTCATTTCCACTCCACAGAGAGTGACGTCAACACTATTCATCACAGACAAGGCTTTTGAGAAGGAAGCAGACGTGGCTCTTCCCCCAGGGAGCATCCTGGAGTGAACTCTTCAGCTTGGCCTCCCTCACCTGCTTCCCTGTCAGGAGATCAAAGTGCAGCTGATTCTCTCTAGCAGGGATGGAGGGCGGGGTTGACTTTAGAAATGGGTATCATCTCAGCCTTGAACACCAGGGAACCCAAACACCCTAACACCTGCCGGGAGCCATCAGGATGCCCCCTTGCTAGGATGACAAGGTTATGAGACTAAGAAGGAAACTGCAAAGTGGACTTTCTTTATCGGGGCATCCCGGGCAAGGCCCCTCCTGCTATTTTTCTTGGGAGTTCTGTCCATGCTCAGAACATAAGCTCATCTCAGTAGATCAGTCCCAGTTAGAAAGAATTCATCCTGAGATAATTACCCCAGACCTTATGGACCAGAGGATCCGGGAAGATGGATTCCCTTCCCTGGGGACTTAGGAGGAATAAAAGGGACATTTAAATAGATTACTATACCTCTTACTCACTACTGGGGAGTTTACCAAGAGTTCTCTGGGGGTCATGGCAAGGCCACCACCAGAAGGGCTCATACTTAGGTCACCTTTCCACCTCCCAATCCCCCAACCACTCCACAGTGGAGGCTCCCTTCCTTGAAGAGACCAGGGTGGATGGGACTTAGGAATGCTCATAAGTGTAGCAAGCATAGTTGGAGACATTGATTGCTTTAGGGTAGTGTAGACATAGGAGTTCATTATAGTAGTTATAAGGTTAATAGGGTTTTATTGCTAAAGCAGTGCTGCTAGACTGTCTCTTTGTCCTCTTTCCTCTTTCCTCATAAGAACCAGAGCGTCAGAACAGAATGAGACAGGTAGTGCTTGAGGTTACTAGAATAGAACAGTTTTAAGCTTAGCCCTTCCCTCTAGCTTCTACATAGTTGTACCTGATAAGAGAAATGTAACCTTTCTACTTAGATTGATGTACTTATCAAGATTGAATGAAGTATGCTGAAGACAATCAAATGGTAAACATACTATTGTTAAATCTGATTACACAGAAATCTGACTTCTGCAAGGGGACTGTTTCATGATACACTGGGGAATGAGCTCAATGATAAGGTTGCTATGGAAGACAGAAAATAAAAGATTGTATAGAATGATAGGTGATGTAATGATGTGACGGGAATGTTTTTTGGCTATAAAACTGTAAACCAACAACAATAAATGAGAAAGACTGCTGCATCAACACACTGACTCGGCTCAGTTCTTCGCCGATGCAACTCATCGCTCAAGACCCCCAGACCCGTCTGGGCTGGACCCTGGCAATCACCTACTTCACCTCATGCCCAAGAGTTATAGGCCAGGGGAATCTGGACCCATGAAAATCTACCCTGTTTCTTTCAAGCCCCACTTAGGACTGAGCAGAATGCCAGGATGAGTGAACTAGAAGGTCTGGCAAAATGTTAATTAGTACAGGGGGAGAGGGGGATGTCAAGGCTCTGTTGCTATGTTGCCCAAAGTAGCATCTTTTTGCCACAAGCACTGAGCTCCCTGTCCTGAAGCAGACTGTGTCACAGCCATAGTGTCAGGCCACAGTCACAGACGTGTAAACCTACAGTTCACAGGACTGATAGCTATGTTTCCCATAACCCTGAGGACACTGCGGACACACGTCACAAGTGTGGGGTGCAGATCTTTCTTGGCAGAGGGACCCCTGCAGGCTGATAGCCATGCTGCAGGTTATTATTCAAGCTATGTGAGATCTGCTAGTTGTGAGTAAGTTCTTAATTGTCTCTTATTCAAGGTTCTAATGCCTTTGGTAGTGGCCAGCAGGCACTTTACAAGAACCAACTCAAGAAATCCTCATGAGATCCCCAGACTAAGGGATTAAGAGCACTGACTGACCAGTATTAACTATATTAACCCACCTAAGTGATAGACCTGGACACGAGACCCACACTATCTTATTCCCAAGGTTGTGCTTTTAAATACAGCTGCAGTGTCTCAGAGGGAGAATAATCAGGGTTAAGGATGCCTGTGTGTGATGATGTGAATTTTTCTCCAAACTTTGTTATTTGTGTTCAGAAAACCACCAAATCTTACTCAGCTAACATCTAACAGCCTTAGCCATTATTGCATATATTATTAACCACCTTGTGCTCAGTCGCTTCTGTCATGTCCAACTCTGAAACTCCATGGACTGTAGCCCATCAGGCTCCTCTATCCATGGAATTCTCCAGGGAAGAATACCTAGATCTTCCCAACCCAGGGATCAAACCCGCATCTCTGACATCCCCTGCATTTATTGCTAGCACCACCTGGGAAGCCCCATTAATTACCTTATGTTGAACAAAGTCCCTGGGAATCTGGCATGAAGACCACTTAAAATAGCAGACTTGATGATTCATGGTATTAGGATCCATGATCCTAATACACCTGACACATATGTGCTAACTCTCCCCTAACCATGGCCATGGCAGATGCTGCTAGTTGATTCTAGCACCTTTCAGATAGAATTTGGATATGGCTTCATAACTGAGGCATTGCCAAATGCAAAACGTTGACTAGAGAAACGCAAGCAAATGCCATCCTGGTTTTATGTACTTGTCTGTGATTGACATTGCTATGCTCCCTTTTCCAAAACTGTGCCCTCAAAGTCCCATAATAATCAGATGTCAATATGTCATCAGATAAAAATGTCAGCATAAGATTCCAGGGGCAGTTAGGCCGTAGGACCTGAAAATAAATGTCAGGAAATCAACAGTCCTTGGGGCACATCTGAAGCCTGCTTCAGATGAAGCAGGCTTATGCCTTCTGGGCACAGCAGTCAGGTGTCCTTCCTTTTGTTGGTGGCTGCATCAGTGACCTTTCAGATACACTCTCGCTTTCTCAGCTGCTCAACCATGTCTGACTCTTCGAGACCCAATGCAGACTGTAGTCTGCCACATTCCTCTGTCCCTCAGATTACCCAGGCAAGAATACTGGAGTGGATTGCCATGTCCTCCTCCCGGGGATCTTCCCAACCGAGGGATGGAACCTACGTCTCCTGTGTCTCCTACATTGGCAAGTGGAATCTATCAATGAGACACCTGGGGAGCCCGAAGATACACTATCATTTGCTATTTAGAGGAAGCAGCAGTGTTATTATTTATAGCACAGACCTACCTCCCCAGGTCAGTATGTGACCAATATGCTATTGGAGAAGAGCGGAAAAGTATCCACAGAAGGAATGAAGAGGCTGAGCAAAAGCAGAGACAATGCCTAGTTGTAGATGTGTCTGGTGGTGGAAAAAAGTCCAATGATGTAAAGAACAATACTGCATAGGAACCTGGAATGTTGGGTCCATTAATCAAGGTAAATTGGAAAACAGGTGATGGCAAGAGTGAAATTGGCATTTTAGGAATCAGTGAACTAAAATGGGTGGGAATGGGAGAATTTAATTCCGATGACCATTATATGTACTACTGTGGGAAAGAATCTGTTAGAGGAAATGGAGTAGTGCTCATAGTCAACAAAAGTCCAAAATGCAGTACTTGGATGCAATCTCAAAAATGAGAGAATGATCTCTGTCCATTTCCAAAGCAAAGCATTCAATATCACAATAATCCAAACCTAAGCCCCAACCACTAATGCCAAAGAAGCTGAAGCTGAAAGACTCTGTGAAGACCTACAAGACATTCTAGAATTAACACCAAAAAAAAAAAAGTCATTTATATCATAGGGAATGGAATGCAAAAGGAGGAAGTCAAGAGATACTTCAAGTAACAGGTAAGTTTGACCCTGGAGTACAAAACAAAGCAGGGCCAAGGCTAACAGAGTTTTGCAGAGAACGCACTGGTCATAGCAAACATCCTCTTCCAACCACACAAGAGAAGACTCAACACATGGACATCACCAGATGGTCAATACCAAAATAAGATTGATTATATTCTTGGCAGCCAAAGAGGCAGGAGCCCTATACAGTGAGCAAAAACAAGACTAGGAGCTGACTACAGCTCAGATCATGAACTCCTTATTGCAAAAATCACACTTAAATGAAGAAAGTAGGGAAAAACACCAGACCATTCATGTATAACCTAAATCAAATCCTTTACGATTATACAGAAGTAACAAATAAGATTCAAGGGATTATATATGATAGACAGAGTGCCTGAAGAACTATGGACAGAGGTTCATGATGTTGTGCAGGAAGCGGTGATCAAAACCATCCCAAGAAAAAGAGATGTGAAAAGGCAAAGTGGTTGTCTGAGGAAGTCTTACAAATATCTGAGAAAAGAAGAGACACTAATGGCAAAGGAGAAAAGGAAAGGTATACCCATTTGAATGCAGAGTTCTAAAGAATAGCAAGGAGAGATGATAAAGCCTCCATCAGTGATCAATGCAAAGAAATAGAGGAAAACAATAGATAAGAAAGAATAGAGATTTCTCCAACAAAATTAGAGACAACAGTTCATGTTAAGATGGCATAATAAAGGACAGAAATTGTATGAACCTAACAGAAGCAGAAGATATTAAGAAGAGGGGGCAAGAATACACAGAAGAACTATATGAAAAGATCTTAATGACTTGGATAACCACTATGGTGTGATCAGAAACCTAGAGCCAGACATCCAGGAGTGTGAAGTCAAGTGGGCCTTAGGAAACATCACTACAAACAAACCTAGTGCAGGTGATGGAATTCCAGTTGAGCTATTTCAAATCCTAAAAGATGATGCTGTGAAAGTGCTACACTCAATATGCCAGCAAATTTGGAAAACAGCAATGACCACAGGACTGGAAAAGGTCAATTTTCATTCCAATCCCAAAGAAGGGTAATGACAAAGAATGTTCTAACTACCACACAATAGCACTCATTTCAAATGCTAGCAGGGTAATGCTCAAAATCCTTCAAGCCAGGCTTCAACACTATATGAACCAAGAACTTTCAAACTTACAAGCTGGATTTAGAAAAGGCAGAGGAACCAGAGATCAAAATGCCACCATTCACTGGATCATAGTAAAAGCAAGAGAATTACAGAAATACACCTATTTCTGCTTCATTGACAATGATAAAGCCTTTGTGTGGATCACAATAAACTGAAAATTCTTCAAGAGATGGGAATACCAGATCACCTTACCTACCTCCTAAGAAACCTATATTCAGGTCAAGAAGCAACAGTTAGAACCAGACATGAAACAACAGACTGCTTCCAAATCGGGAAAAGAGTATGTCAAGGCTGTATATTGTCACCCTACAAATTTAACTTCTATGTAGAGTAAATCATGCACAATGTCAGACTGAATGAAACACAGGCTGGAATCAAGATTTCTTGGAGAAATATCAATAACCTCAGATATGCAGATAACACCACCCTTATGGCAGAAAGTGAAGAGGAACTAAAGAGCCTCTTGGTGAAGGTGAAAGAAGAGAGTAGAAAAGTTGGCTTAAAACTCAATGTTCAAAAAACTAAGTTCATGGCATCTGGTCCCATCACTTTATGACAAATAGATGGGGGGAAAGTGACAGACATTATTTTCTTAGGCTCCAAAATCACTGCAGATGGTGACTGCAGCCATGAAATTAAAAGATGCTTACACCTTGGAAGGAAAGTTATGACTGGAAAAGACTAGAGATCTCTTCAAGAAAATTAAAGATACCACAGTAATATTTCATGCAAAGATGGGCACAATAAAGAACAGAAATGGTATGGACCTAACAGAAGCAGAAGATACCAAAAAGAGGTGGCAAGAAAACACAAAACAACTATACAAAAAAGATCTTCATGACCCAGATAATCAAGACGGTGTGATCACTCACCTAGAGCCAGGCACCCTGGAATGTGAAGTCAAGAGTGGGCCTTAGGAAGCATCACAACCAATAAAGCTAGTGGAGGTGATGGAATTCCAGTTGAACTTTTTAAAATCCTAAAAGATGATGCTGTGTAAGTACTGCACTCAATATACCAGCAAATTTGGAAAACTCAGCAGTGGCCACAGGACTAGAAAATGTCACTTTTCATTCCGGTCCCAAAGAAAGGCAATGCCCAAGAATGCTACCACAAATTGCACTCATCTCACACACTAGCAAAGTAATGCTCCAAATTCTCCAAGCCAGTCTTCAACAGTACGTGAACCATAAACTTCCAAATGTTCAAGCTGGATTTAGAAAAGGCAGAGAAACCAGAAATCAAATTGCCAACATCTGCTGGATCATCAAAAAAGCAAGAGAGTTCCAGAAAAATATCTGCTTCTGCTGTGCTGACTATGCCAAAGCCTTTGACTGCGTGGATCACAATAAACTATGGAAAATTCTTAAAGAGATGGGAATACCAGACCACTTGATCTGCCTCTTGAGAAACCTATATGCAGGTCAGGAAGCAACAGTTAGAACTGGACATGGAACAACAAATTGGTTCCAAACAGAGAAAGGAGTATGTCAAGGCTGTATATTGTCACCCTACTTATTTAATTTATATACAGAGTACATTATGTGAAACATTGGGCTGGATGAAGCACAAGCTAGAATCAAGTTTGCCAGGAGAAATATCAAGAATCTTAGGTATGTAGATGACTCCACCCTTATGGCAGAGAGCAAAGAACTAAAGAGCCTCTTGATGAAAGTGAAAGAGGAGAGTAAAAAAGTTGGCTTAAAACTCAACATTCAGAAAACTAAGATTATGGCATCCAGTCCCCTCATTTCATGGAAAATAGATGGGGAAACAATGAAAACAGTGAGAGACTTTATTTTCTTATGCTCCAAAATCACTGCATATGGTGACTGCAGCCATAAAATTAAAAGATGCTTGCTCTTTGGAAGAAAAGCTATGACCAACCTAGACAGCATATTAAAAGCAGAGACATTAGTTTGCCAACAAAGGTCTGTCTAGTCAAAGCTACGGTTATTCCAGTAGTCATGTATGGATGTGAGTATTGGACTCTAAAGGAAGCTGAGTGCCAAAGAATTGATGCTTTTGAACTGTAGTGTTGGAGGAGACTCTTGAGAGTCCCTTGGATTGCAAGGAGACCCAACCAGTCCATCCTAAATAAAATCAGTCCTGAATATGCATCGGAAGGACTGATGCTGAAGGTGAAACTCCAGTTATTTGGCCACCTGATGCAAAGAGCTAACTCATTGGAAAAGACCCTGATGCTGGGAAAGATTGAAGTGGGAGAAAAGGACGACAGAGGATGAGATGTCGGATGACATCACCAACTCAGTGGACATGAGTTTGAGTAAACTCCGGGAGTTGGTGATGGACAGGGAGGCCTGGCATGCTGCAGTCCATGGGATTGCAAAGAGTTGAACAGGACTGAGCAACTGAACTGAACTGATGGTTTCTCTAGTAGTCATGTATAAATGTGAGAGTTGGACCATAAAGAAGGCTTTACATGGAAGAACTGATATTTTTGAATTGTGGTGTTGGAGAATACTCTTGAGAATCTCTTGGACTGCAAGGAGATCAAATCAGTCTCTCCTAAAGGAAATCAACCCTAAATAGTCAGTGGAAAAACTGATGCTCAAGCTTAAGCTCCAGTACTTTGACCACCTGATGTGAAGAGCTGACTCATTGGAAAAGACCTGATGATGGGAAAGATTGAAGGCAGGAGAAGTGGACGACTGAGGATGAGATAGTTGTATGACACCACTGAGTCAGCAGACATGAGTTTGAGCAAACTCCGGGAGGTAGTGACGGACAGAGAAGCCTGGTGTGCTGCAGTTCATGAGGTCTCAAGGAGTTGGACTTGACAGAGGGACTGAACACCACCACCACTAGCTAGAGAGAGAATATAAACTGTTCTAATCAACTGGCCATTACATGTGGTTATCTGGGGTGTGCAGGAGGAGTACCTGTATTAAATTCATTGTCTCACTTACTGCATCCTACTAGGTACAAAAAATCCAAATATTCCAGTGATGGTGCCAAAGTCCTCAGACTCTCCAGGTCAAATACTGAGAAAATCCTGTACTGCTTCTTGACAAAAGCCTCAGCAGAAACCCTTCTCTCCACTTTCATATGAATGGGAAATGGCCCTTGCCCCAGGCAAAAATCTCTGTCAAACATTCTTTCTGGAACAAAGCCTCTTTGAATGTACCAAAGACCTGCTTTGCAACAAAACTGTTGAATGACTCCCTTTCATGGGTGGCCTCAAACTATAAAACATCTGAAACCTTGACTACATAGAAAATTGGATGGAGCGCATCACTGCCTCTTCTGCCTCCCCAGGTCCTACCAGCAACCAAGTCATCAGCAGAACATCACACACCTGGACTCTGCTGCTCTCTGTCCATCCAAACACCTCACAAGACCAGACTTCATGTTAGGTCAACTGCTTCTCTTGATGAATGAAAATTTCTTTTACAGATTTTATGAAACTGATGATCACTATCCTTTTCACAAATAAAGATAAGTACCTCAAGTGTTTACTATTAAAAACAAAACACACAAATGCAACCAAAAAAAAACTCCTTTGACTGGATGAAATGAGACTTTTTTCCATTTAGTAGGTACAGAGAGAACCATGGGATTCAATATGCTTCTGTTCTTGGCTTGGTTTCTAGAAAGTAAAATTGGTATTAATTTGTAATAATTATTCATGTTTGAGGTCTCTGCTACAAACATATTCCCTCTTTTTGGCTATTGTTTTTATAACTTAAATATGTAACAATCTATTTTCCTTATTATTTTTTAATATTGATGAAATGTATGCATTAAGAATGACATAAATTTGATTGTTTCATCATCTGTGATTACCTATAGAATAGAATAATTAATCATAAAATGTGTTCCCGAATATTTTGTTTTTTGGCTGCACCTTGCAGGATCTAGTTCCGTAACCAGGGACTGAAGCGATGGCATCCACAGTGGAAGCACAGAATCTTAACCACAGGACCTCTAGGGAAGTCCCTGCTCCCCATTATTCTAAAACTAGGAAGGTATATGAAATAATACACTAAATGTGTACTCAACAGATCCCCATCCTGTGTCCTCATAGGGGATTATTTTCAGCTTCATTTATATAGTTTTGAGAAAGGGGTACACAGTATGGTACCACCCCAAATACTGACAATGATAAAGAACAAACCTGAAAATAACAGGGCTTATCTTTTCAATAGGGCTTCCTTGGTGGCTCAGACATTAAAGAATCCACCAGTAATGCAGGAGACCTGGGTTCAACACCTGGGTCAAGAAGATCCCCTGGAGAAGGGAATGGCTACCCACTCCAGTACTCTTGCCTGGGAAATCCATGGACAGAGGAGCCTGGTGGGCTACAGTCCATGGGGTCACAAAGAGTCAACATGACTGATGACTAAAACACATCTTTTCAATACATTTAACAATTACAACTTAATTTAACATGTTAAACAATGTATTTTTCAAATATATCACTTCTGATATGTATCTCCTGAGGTCTCCTTTCCTTTTCCTAATCTTTTCCTTTCCTTGTCATGTCTAGTAACTTCAGGAGAAGAAAAATTTTCTATTTTCCTTCTATATTAGTTCCAACATGATGAAATACTTTTAAGAAAAGTATTAATAGAATGGATACTCTGTGTTAGGAAGTATGTCATGAACAAGACAGAAATGGTCTGTGTCCTTGTGGTGCTCCCATCCATCCTCTTTGTGCCAAAATGCAAACTGCAGCTCACCCACCGCTACCTCCATTTGCTTTAAGGACCCCTGATTCAAAGGGGTCATAACATTTAATCACCTAATGTTAACATAATGAGAAATTTCACAAGACAGAGTCTGGAGAATTTCAGGGGTCTGGTTAATTGCGGTATAAATGGAAGCCAGCCTGCACTGCCCTCCCAAACTGAGAGCCCAGGTGCTCACTTGTACATTCCAGGCGTTTCACATCTCGTGACGTCTCTAAGAAATATCGCCGAAGAACAAA
>SRVM01022233.1:0-17577 GCA_007570785.1 Antilocapra americana | reverse complement strand
CCTGCAGTGGGTCCAGGTGCTGTCAGTCTTGCTGCCAGCCAGCTTCCCGTGCACCTGTGTACTGCCATAGAACCTGCTACCACCCCATATGCTTCTGCCTGCCTGGGTGCCAAGACCAGAGCTGTGGATCCAGCTGCTGCCAGCCTTGCAGCCGCCCCATCTGCTGTCAGACCACCTGCTGTAGGACCACCTGCTGCCAGCCTTCCTTCTGCTGAAAACCTCATCAAAGAACCACCATCTCACAAATCAGCCTTGCTGTTCCTAGGACAAATTCACTTCCAAATGATGCTGAAAGCCATCAGTCTATTACCAATTTTTTTGTTATTCATCTGCCTATATAAAAGCTTATGAATCAGCCTGACGGAATGTAGAGGACTTCACCCTGATTCTCCCCTTCCTAAATGTGTGGGTCATGTGCCAGCTTCCTGCATCATTATAATGGAGCAGGTTGGCTTTGACTTTGAAATCTAGATCTTCATCTTCTCTCTACATGTATTTTAGGGAAAAAATCCTCATGAATTTTTCTTTAGTTTCTGGTACTTATCTTCATAATAGACTTCATAATCATGTATCTTTTCAAAATACTCATTATTTTTGTATCTTGCTTTCTTCTTTTCATAATCACTTTGAGTTGTCTCTCTAGATGTAGGGAATTTTACTTGGATTTCTAAATAAATCTTGTGTCACTATTCACTCCATACTGTGTTTTTTGTTATTATACAGCATCTGGATAAAGAAACGGCAACTTACTCCAGTAGTCTTGCCTAGGAAATCCCATGGACAGAGGAGCCTGGAGGATTATAGTCCATGGAGTCGCAAAAGGGTCAGACATGAATTAGCTACTAAACAACAACAGCATTCATGATGCAAGGATTTATGCACATGTGCATATGATATGCATTATTCATTCTGAGCTCATATAATCCCCCACAAATTATTTTTTCTATTTCTCATGTGAGAAAATCTCCAACTTGATAAACCATCTCAAAGTGAACACATGTCACTATTATCAGGTCAAGAAATAGAACTTAACCCCATCCCTTTCAAATATAACTCTGAATACTATAGATTGGTCACTTTCCCTTTATATTATGATTGTCACACTCATCCATGTCATTTTCAGGTAGTTCATTCATTCTCCTTGCTGTATAATCTTTCAGTGATTGAATATGATACATTTTATTTATTTACGATTGATATGTATGTGGATTGGTTACAGTTTGGGGATAATAAAGTAGTGTTGTTATGGACAGGTCTTTGGGGCACATATATAAACATTTCTGTTGGATAAATATCTGCAAGTAGAACTGCTTGGTCAAAGTGTTTCTACCATTTTCTGTAGAGGTCTTTCCCATTTTTATTATATTTCTTTCTAGTTACTTGATAGTTTATGCTATTATAAGGTACAACTGAAAATTTTAATTTCTCAATATTTCTGACATATATGAAAGTAATTAATTTATATATGTTGATATTATAACCAAAATTCCTAATTATTTCTAAACATTTATCAATAGATGGGCTTTAAAAAAAGTTTTTTTGCATACATAGTCATATCAACTGCAGTTGACAGGATTTCCCCTCTAAAGTTGAACTTACAGACATAAACAGGACAAGAACCAATTTATACAAAGACACTTTAGAGAGAAAATGTGAAATCAAGACTAGCAGAATTTCTTCAAGCTTGAAGAGGATTTGAAAAATGAATGTGTGTTCTTAAATGGAGATGGTATAGTTTGCCATGGAAGTTCAGACTCAGGAGAGGCACACATACAAAGTTTGGCAGCACACAGGTGCAAGGGGCCCTCCTCCTGGGTCTTCCAGTCCCTTAGGAAAGACCACGTGTTTGACATGAGTGCATGAGATACTATTCAACATTTTGTTGTTCCTAATGCTTATTTTGATTTTTTGCTCTCACAAAATCAACTTCTAGTTGCTATTTGACTTTCCTTTTAGATATTCCTGCACAGAGAAATGACTGATATAATAGGCTGTCAAAACTACAGTTATTATAGTTCTAACTATGATTAATGTGTGTGTGTGTGCATGTGTGCTCAGGTGTCCAACTCTCTGCAACCCCATGGACTATATAGCCTTCTAGCTCCTCTGCCCATGGAATTTTCCAGGCAAGAACACTGGAGTAGACTGCCATTTTCTTCTCCACGGGATCTTCCTGACCCAGGGACTGAACCCATGTCTCTTATGTCTCCTGCATTGGCAGGTGGTTTCTTTACTAGTTGAGCCACGAGGGAAGCCCAATTGTGATTAACAAATTGGCATATTAGTCTATGGAATGGATAAAATTATTATGCCTCAAGACAGGGGTATGTGAATCAGAGCAGATTTCTGAGTCTGCAAGAATCAGTTCAGAGACTTCTTTGGAGCATAATATATTTTGCAGGAAGCTCCTTAATTCTTTCTACTCTGTCATCACATTCTCAGGCCAAAGTACATTTCTTTAGATGATATTCTTTCTCACACTGGATGCTTACAAATATTTGACAGAGATGAATGCATTAGTGGCTGGACAACACCTAAGGCCAAAAAAAAAAAAAAACCTTCCCTGCATTTGAAATTGCAGCTATAAAATGCTTCCCCCCCAAAAATGTGATATATATAGATCTCATATATCTATAGTTTGCAGTTTGAGACTATTGAAAAAGTAAAGATGTTTAATTAGTTTAGCTAAAACTATTGTTGTATGTCTTTTGATAAATATATTAATAAATATTACATATAAATATATATTTACTTACACAATTTTTGTATATTTGTATTTTTGTTGGAAAACACTAATTATAGAATTGCTTATGGAATTTTGTGGTTAAAATGTTTATGCTATTGGATAACCTAAATATATTAATATAATGCAAATATTTACAGACCTAGTGAAGAAGTAGACAGGCATATGGTAATAGTTAAGGACATTAATATTCCACTTGAGGACATTAATTTCACCACTGGATAGATCATCCAGACCAAAAAATAAGCACGGAAATATTGGCCTTAAATGACACCATATATAAATCCATCTTAACAGACATATATAGAATATTGCTTTCAAGAGCAACATAATACATATTCTTCTCAAACACACATTCTACATTCTTCAGGATAGATCATATGTTGGCTCACTAAACAAACTTGTAATAAGTTTAAAAAGATTGAAACTATATAAAGTATTCTTTGAAACCACAGGCATATCCAACATTAGAAAGAAAACTGGAAAATTCACAATGTGGAGATTAAATAAAATGCAACTGAACAACCAATGAATCAAAGAAGAACTCAAAAGAGAAAATTTAAAATACCTTGAGACAAATGATAATGGAATTACAGCATACCCAAATTTATGGGGTGCAGAAACAGAAGTTCTAAAAGATAAGCTCATAGCAATGAATGCTTGAGAAACAAAAAAATTTCAAATTAACTACCTAAGTTAATACTCCAGGAACTACATAAAGAAGAACAAAGGAAGTACAAAGTGAGTAGAAGCAAGGAAATAAAGATCATAGTGGAAATAAATGAAACAGAGACTTAAAAAAGAAAAGAAAAAAACACAAGAGAAAAGATCAACAAAACTAAAAGCTGTGTTTATTTTTAAAAGGCAAGCAAATTAAAAACTTTAACTAGACTCATTAAGAAAAAAATAAGCCTCAAATTTAATAAAATCAGAAATGAAAGAACATTGCAAACTACAGTGTAAACACTGTAAACTATAATATTGGTGAAAGAAATTGAAGAAAATACAAATTGTTTGCTCAGGGATTAGAATAATTAATATTGTTGAAATATCTTTACTACCTAAAGTAATTTACAGATTCAGCAGTGCAGTCCCTATTAAAAATCCAATGGCATTTTCACCAAAATAAGAAAAAAAATGATAATATATGTATGGAAGCATAGAAAACTCAGATAGCCAAAGCAATCTTGATAAAGAAGAACAAAGCTGGAGACATAATGCTCACTGATGGCAAAGTGTGTTACAAAACTATAGTAAATAACACTATATGGTTTGACATAAAAACACACATACATCATGGAACAAAATAGAGAGCCCAGACATAAACCTATACATTCTACAGCCAATTAATTTATAGCAAAGGAACCAGTAATATACAATGATGAAAAGACAATATTTTCAACACACGGTGTTGAAAAAACTGACAGCCACTTGCAAAAGAATAAAACTGAACTACTATCTTACACCATACACAAAAATTAACTCAAAATGGACTTCCCTGGTGGTCTAGTGGTTAAGAATCTACCTGCCAGTGCAGGGACATGGGACATGGGTTTGATCCCTCGTCTGGGAAGATTCCACATGCTTCAGAGCAATTATGCTCACCTGTCACATATACTGAAGCACCCGCACTCTCAAGTCTGTCCTCTGCAAAAAAGATGCCACCACAGTGAGAAGGCTGCACATCTCAACTAGAGAGTAGCTGCCACTTACCACAGCTAGAGAAGGTCTGCACACAGCAATGAAGACCAACACAGGCAAAAAGAAAATAAAACTCAAAATGGATCAAAGATGAACCTGAAACCATAAACCATAGACCTTAACATAGGTCTTGGTGCTTTAAAAAAAAAAAAAAAAAAAAAGACAATAAAAACAAAAGTAAAAAGTAAAGCAGGACTACATCAAACCAAAAAGCCGGAATTCCCTGGTGGTCCACTGAGTGTGACTCTGTGCTTTCACAGCTGAGGGCCTGGGTTGAATCCCTGGTCCAGGAATTAAGATCCCACAAGCCACATGGTATGGCAAAAAGAAAAAAGCTTCCACACAGTAAAGTGAACAGTGAACAAAATGAGAAGGCAGCCTATTGATTGGGGGAAAATATTTGCAAATCATATACATGATAAGGACCGATATTAAAATATATAAAGAACTCGCTTAACCCAATAGCTAAAAAAAATCTGATTGAAAAAATGGGCAGATGTTCAGAATAGACATTTTTTTCTTATAAGACATACAGATGGCCAACAGGTACTAGAAAGGTGCTCAACATTACTAAGCATCAGGGAAATGCAAATCAAAACCATGATGAGTTATCACCTCATGGTTTTGCATGACAATAATCAGAAACACTAACTGGGAACTGCCTGGGTCCAGCCCCGGCAGGGTCTGGGGGTCTTGGGGGGGTCCGGGGGTCTTGAGGGATGAGTGGCATCTGTGGAAGAACTGAGCTGAGTCAGTGTGTGGTGATGAAGCAGTCTCTCTTTATTGCTGTTAGTTTTGTGGGGTGATGGAGAAGTCTCTTCAAAAGGCGATGGAGAACTCTCTCACTCTATTTTTGTTAGTTTACAGTTTTATAGCCAAAAAGCATCCCCATTACATCACAACTATTCTATGCAATCTTTTGTTTTTTGCCTACCATCAACAACTTTAACATTAAGCTCATTTTCCTTGCAAAAGGTAGGATTTCTGCATAATTAGACTTAACAATAGTATGTTTACCATTTGAATGTCTCCAGCATACTTCAGATAAGTACATCAATCTAAATAGAAGGTTACATTTCTCTTATTAGGTGCTGTTATGGCCCTTTAAAGGGCCTGGGCTTGGGGGTGCAGAGTAGACGATAAGAAAATAAAGGAAGAGAGAAAAGAGAGAGAGAGAAATGAATAGAGACATGGGGACCAAGACTCTGATGGAGTAAAGGTGTTTATTCAGCATAATGTGGGCATATATATACTGTCTTACAAGATAGCCTTTTCAGCAAAGATAAAAAATCTTGCAATTTATCCAGGAAACATAGGGCTAGAATCCATCTCAAAGAGAGGGGGTTGTAAAAACTCACTTTCCATATCAGAGAGGGAAGAAGGCTATAAATGGTTACTTTACTTTAAGAATGTATGCATTTCTTTTGTCCCAGGGAAAGGTGTGCCTCTTCACTCATCTCTGAATATTCAGGGATTGATAAGGGACATCAAAAAACAGCACACAGGAAGCCTCCTGCCAATGTTCCCTGACAAGGTGCAACTATGTAGAAGCTAGAAAGAGGGGCTTAAGCTTGAAACTGTTTTATTCTATTAACCTATTTTGGTTTTTACAAGGAAAGAGAAAAGAAGACAAAGAGACAGTTTAGCAGCACTGCTTTAACAATGAAACCCTATTAACCTTACAATTACTAAAGCGAATTCCTATGTCTACACTACCCTAAAGCAATCAGTGTCTCCAATTATGCTGGCCACAGTTATGAGCATTCCTAAGTCCCATTCCAGTCTGGTTTTTTCAAGGAAGGGAGCCTCTTCCGTGAAGTGGTCGGGGGGAGTGGAATGTGGAAAGGTGACCCAAGTACGAGCCCTTCTGGTGGTGGCTTTGCCATGACCCCCAGAGAACTCTTGGTAAACTCTCCAGTAACTAGTAGGAGGTATAGTAATCTATTTAAATGTCCCTTATTCCTCCTTAGTCCTTGGGAAAGGGAATCTGCCTTCCTGGATCCTCTGAGGGAAATAAGGTCTGAGGGAATTATCTCAGGATGAATTTTTTCTAACTGGGACTGATCTGAGATGAGCTAAAACATAAACAGATGAGCATAAACAGAACTTCCCAAGAAAAATACCAGGAGGGGCCTGGCCTTGGGATGCCCCGAAGGAAAATCCACTTTGCAGTTTCCTTCTCAGTCTCGTGACTTTGTCATCCGAGTGAGGGGGCATCCTGACAGCTCCTGGCAGGGAACAATATAAGCACCCACATGTTCATTGCAGTATTATTTACGATAGGCGAGATATGGAAACAACCAAAGTGTCCATCAATGGATGAATGAATAAAATATGTATTATGCAATGAAATACAAATCAGCAGTAAAATATAAGCTTGTTTTCCCATTTATGACAATGTAAATGGACTGGAAGACTTTATGCTAAGTGAAACAAGGCAGACAGAGAAAGACAAATACTATATAATCTCACTTATAATTGGAATGAAAAATGTTAGGTAGTTAGAATAGGAAACGGGAGTCCAAAATGGCGGTGGCTAGAAGACAAGGAAGGGAAAAGCCCGCGGAAATAGAACAAGGAAGGTCCGAGGACCTGAGTGAGAACTGCAGATAGAACAGCACTCCTGTCTAAGCCCAATTTGCATAGGACAGGCCCAGGGGGCAGAAATAAACATATAAAATAGGAGCCAAAGCGCTCACTCTCTCTCTCTGGGCCTCGAAGATGGATTCTCCCTTTCACTCCCACGTGCTGCAGTGTTCTCTTCACTGCCTTGCATGCCCTCACACCTCGAGGATGAATTCTTCTGCTATCATCTTCTAAATAAAATAGAGCTGTAACACTGAGCTGTAACACTGATTTACATAAGAGCTATAGCGCGGTCTGTCCAGACCTGAGAGCTGTGGCCCGCCGAGGGCTTCAATGTCCGTCACTCCAAATCTTTGTTGTAACAAGACAAGGACTGAGAAACATACCCTCGCGTGACATCTACACTCGCCTGACAAAAAAGAAACCCAAAAAACAAAAACCTGAGCTCATAAATGGAAAGAACACATAAATGGTAGCCATTAATGGTAGCCAGAGTTGGAGTGGGGTGGTGGAAGGTGGGCAAAATGGGTAAAGTGTGTCAAAAGTACAAGCTTCCAGTTATAAATAAACTCATGAGGCAGGTAATGTACAGCACAGTGACTACAGTTAATAATACTCTACTGCATACTTGAAAGTTGCTAAGAGAGTAAATATTAAAAGTTCTCAGCACCCCAAAATATTTGTAACTGTAGTTGGTGATGGTGTTTAACTAAACTTAGTGTGGTGATCATTGTGCCATATATACAAATATCAAATCATTATGTTTTACACTTGAAACTAATATAATGTATTATGACAATTATACCTCAATTTATAAAAACAAGAGAGACACATACCAGTAGAATTCAGAAAGCTCACAGTAGACAGGAGAGCATGTAACACTGCTGGTAGTGAAATGTTGAAATACTGTTTTGTTCTTTTTTAATATTGTTGACTATATTCTTTCCCTCTGGCTGTGAAAGTGCCTCAGTCATGTCTGACTCTTTGTGAGCCCATAGCCTATACAGTGCATGGAATTCTCCAGGCCAGAATACTGGAGTGGGTAGCCTATCCCTTCTTCAATGATCTTCCTGACCCAGGAATCAAACCAGGGTCTCCTGCATTGCAGGCAGATTCTTTACTAACTGAGCTATCAGGGAAGCCCATATTCTTTCCCTATGACATGACAATTACACTTCTACGTTTGTAACTAGAGGAGCAAGAGGGAGACAATTGCACAGGAAAAAATTTAAGAAATTATGTCTCACATTTGAATATGTGTTAAAAATAAAATATGGAAATTATCAAATCCGAATATACCTTGGCTATCATTGTATTTGTCTCAATTTAAAAAAAGCTATGTATAAGTTCGAGGTCTCACCTCAGATCACTGACCCAGCTACAAAATAGGGGTGGAATATTAATTGGTTGATTCTGTCTGAAACCCAGTGTGCTGCTTCTATGCCTGCTTCTAGTCTCATGCTTTGGTGCTGATTTTCACATAAAAAACATTGTGCAAAATATCCTCTACCTAAATGTCTCTGATAAAACCGGAAAACATATTGAGTAAGTTGTCCCAGATATGGACGGATGTGGAAGGCTTGAACCCGAGTTTCTCAGGATCAGAGTTGGACTCAAGCAGGCTTCATTCATCACAGAATGCATCAGCATCCTGACCCTGTCTATTGTGCAACTGATTTGAAAGGATACATGCACTGCAACATTCATTGGAGCATTATTTACAATAGCCAACACATGGAATCAACCTAAATGTCCACCAACAGAGGAATGGATAAAGAAGATGTGTTACAAATATAAAATGGAATACTATTCAGGCATTAAAAAGAATGAAATAATGCCATTTGCAGCAACATGGGTGGACCTAGAGTATCATACTGAGTGAAATAAGACAGAAAGAGAGGGAGAAATACTGTATGACATCTTTTATATGTTGAAACTAAAATGAAATGATACAAATGAACTTAGAAAACAAAGAGACTCACAGACTTAGAAAATGAACTTATGCTGCCAGTGGGAAGAGGCAGGGAGTTTGGGACTTTCATGTCCACACTGCTATATTTCACATGGATAACCAGCAAGGACCTACTGAATAGCACATGGAACTCTGCTCAATGTTATGTGGCTGCCTGGGTGGGAGGGGGATTTGGGGGTGAATGTATACCTGTATATGTATGGCTGAGTCCATTCATTGTTCACCTGAAACTTTCACAATATTGTTAACTGGCCATACCTCAATACAAAATAAAATTTTTTTAAAGTAAAAAACAAGCAAGACGCAAAACAGTAGAATTTAGAAAGCTCGGAATATCAGGAGAGCAGGTAATACTGCTGGTGGTGAGGTGCTGAAAAGTTGTTTTATTCCTTTTATTATTGTTGACTATATGCTTTCTCTGAAAAGTGAAAATGTTAGTCACTCAGTCATGTCCTACTCTTTGTGATTCCATGGACTGTAGCCTGCCAGGCTCCTCTGTCCATGGGATTCTCCAGTCAAGAATACTGGAGTGGGTTGCCACGCCCTTCTCCAGGGGATCTTCCCAACCCAGAGATCTAACATGAGTCTCTCAATGGAAGGCAGATTCTTAACCATCTCAGTGACCAGGGAAGCTGTCCCTGTAACATGGCAGTTACCACACTCGTACACTTGAAACTAGAATAGAGAGAGGATGGTGTAGAAAAAAATGTTGAGAAATTATGTGGCACACAGTCCACATGTCAAAGTATATAAATCACCAAATTCAAATATATCTAGGCTATCATGTTATCTAACCTACTTGCCTCAACTTGTAAAAAACAATGTATGTATTAGTTGGAAGATCTCCCCTCAGAACACTGACCCAGCTATAAAATAGGGATGGAACATTTATAAGATGATATTGTCTGAAACCCAGTGCACTGCTTTTGCCTCTAGTCTCCTACTTTGGTGCTGACTGTCAAATAAAATACATCGCGCAAACCATCCTCTACCTAAACGTCTCGGATAAAGCTGGGAATCATTAAGTTGTCCCAAATATAAACACACGTGGAAGTCTTGAATCTGACTTTCTATGGGATCAGAGTGGGACTCACGTAGGCTTTATGCATCACAGAATGCATCAGCACCCCGACTCCCAGTTTCAGTAGAGCCAAAGGAACAAAGCAGAGAAGGGAGAACAGTTCTGACCTTCACAGAGCCAGCGGAAACTACCCCATGACCAGATGATGTCACATGACCAGAAATGCTGCTGGTGATGATTCCTGACTTTTTCACTTCTAGGAAAGATTCTTAAGTACTCGACCCAATTAAGGAAAAAGATCAAACACTGATTTACAGAGGCCTCTCTATAAAACACTAACAGAACAACTTCCTCTATGACAATTATGTGAAACTACAGAAAGAACACAAACAAGAAGCAGGAAAGTCCTGCTTATTGGTCTCAACACCGGGGGTCCAGGGTATAAGAGCCCCAGAACAGAAGGAGTCATCAGAACCTGAGAAACTCACCTCTGAATAGGAGTCCACCCTCCACCACTGACGCAATGACCCACTCGGGCTGCTCCCCCTGCTGCCAGCCCACCTGCTGTGAGACCATCTGCTGCCAGCCCCCCTGTCCCCAAACGTGCTATCAAACTAGTGAAACCACTTGCTGTAGGACCACCTGCCGCAAACCTTCTTGTGTGACCACCTGCTGTCAGCCCACCTGCTGTGGGTCCAGCAGCTGTGGACAAGCCTTCACTGGGCTCCCCTGTGGCCAGCTTTGCTGCCAGCCAGCTTGCTGTGCACCTGTGTACTGCCGCAGAATCTGCTACCACCCCACATGCTTCTGCCTGCCTGGGTGCCAAGCCCAGGAATGTGGATCCAGCTGCTGCCAGCCTTGCAGCCGCCCTGTCTGCTGTCACCCTAGCTGTGTGTCCAGCTGCTGCCAGCCTTGCTGCTGCCCTGTCTGTTTTCAGACCACCTGCTGCAAACCTATTTGTGTGCCCACCTGCTGTCAGCCCACTTGTTACAGCAAACCCTGCTGTGAGTCTAGCTGCTGTGGGTCCAGTCAGCCTTGCTGCCGTCCTGTCTGCTGCCAAACGACCTGCTGCAGGACTACCCGCTGCAAACCTACTTGTGTGATCACATGCTGTCAGCCCACCTGCTGTGGGTCTAGCAGCTGTGGGCAAACCTGCGGTGGGTCCAGCTGCTGCCAGCCTTCCTGCTGCTGATCACCTTGCCGAAGATCCCCAGTCCCCACACAACACCATCAGTTAGATGACTTGCTATTTGGGGGATGAAATCACTTCCTAGACTTTGCCAACAGCTGGCATGCTCTACCAGAATTTCTGTTACTCATCTGCTGTTTAAAGTTTGTGAGTCAACTTCATGGAGTGCAGAGGGCTTCCCATCATTCTCTTCTTTTCCTATATGTAGATTATGTGCCAGCTTCATGTATCCGTCTTATGGAAGTTGTCTGGGCATTGACTCTGATGTCAGAACCTCCTGCCTAGGCATTCTAAGCAACCTATGAAAACAAACCCTCTGAATAGTTAACAGGTTTTTGCATCTGAACATAAACATATTTTCTTTATCAATGTACTTAGGGTTCTTGTACCCTGATTTCTTCCTTATGTCCACTTTGAATTATCTTCCTAGATGCAAGGGTCTTCTATATGTGTTTCTTAATAAATTCTATTCCATAATTCACTCCGTATTGGTTTTGTTTTATTACACAGCATTCCTTACACACAAATGTATATTCATATTGTATGCCATGTGCGTTATATACCCTGAGGTATAAACAGCCCACCATGAATTATTTAATACATTTTTAAATGAGAAATTTTACTGTGAAATACCATGCAGCTAATAATGGACAAGCTCAGTCCCAGGGAAATGTCTTCTGCTCCAGCTCAAAGGCATCTATATTTAAGATCAATATAAACAGCAATGATGTTGACTAGTGAGGACAAGTAAGTTGTGCAACTGAGTTTCTACTTTAACAATGAAAGAAATTAGAAATACCTCGTATCTAATAGATAATGTCTGTTTACAAAGTCCTTCCCTTATCAGTTTGCTGCAATGCAGAATTGACTTTTGATCTCCTTGCTGTTTCAAGAGTCTCTTGGAACTTTGTTGGCAAAGTGATATCTCTGCTTTTTAATATGCTGTCTAGTTTTGTCTAAAATTTGTCTAAGATTGAGAGAGGTAAATTAAAGCCATAATTTGTTCTCTCAGACAAAATATCCTGAGGAAAAAATTTGAATGAGCATGGTTTATTTAGGATATGCACATCACACTTGCAGAAAATTGAGGAAATGATGAAGACAAGGGAATGTGTGAAGCTGGTATCACATTGTACAACTGAAGCTTAGATCTGAGAGAAAAGGATCAGGAATTATGTAAAGCATACACTTTAGAATTATCTTATTTGATGAACAAAGGAGCTAAGGTCTTTAAAAACAACTCTATAGAATCATTGGTTGAATGTGTTTCTTACCACGATATGAAGACTTTGATTGTCTACTGCTGTATGAAGAGAACCTTTAGACACAGAGAGGTACATCTGGAGTGTGGAAATTGTTGTGAACACAACAAGATCCAATCTGTGAGTGGAGGTCTCTATCATTTGGGGGGGGGGGGGGTGGGCAATAGCAACCTACATTTATTTATGACAATTCCCAAGGCAGTGAAATCCAAGGTAGGTGCTAGCAGATTAGGTGTCTGATTGGTCATTCTTCCTGGCTTACAGATGGCTGCTTTATTGCTGTATTTTCCAAAGACAGAGGGAGGGAGAGAGTAAGAGAGCTCTGCTGTCTTTCTCTTATCATAAGATCACTAAACCCATCATGGAGACCTTGTCTTTCATAAGCACATCCAAATCTAGTTATCTTTCAAAAGCCCCACCTTGAATGGCATCACACTGGGGATTAGGGCTTCAACATATGTTTTGGGTGGACATCAAACATTCAGCTCATAAGAGTGAAGGATTGGAAGTAATAAGTGCAATCTATCCTTTGCTTCTCTCAGATCAATCTCTTCAAGGAGGTGGGCATCCAAAATTCCTAGAATAAGAAGAAAAAGAAGGAAAAGGGGAAAAACAAAAAAAAAGAGAGAGATAGAAGAAAAAAAGAGAGAGAAAGAAAGAAAAAAGAAAAAGGAAAGAAAGGAAGGGGAAAGGAAAGAAAGAAAGTAGAGGGGGTTAAGAGAGAGGATGAGAGGGAGGAGGAAGAAAAGACTGTATACCAGGAGTCTAATGGAAGTCAGTGGTGCTAGCTAGAGCAGTACTTCTGGTACGCTAGTAGAATGCAAACAGTGTTCATATCTCCACACTTTGTCAGCGGCCCTATATTTCCTTTGTAATGCTTCTGTAGTTCTGGATTACACCCCAGTAGAGTAACCCAGATAATCTCGCCTAATGGGTCTGAGCTTCTGATTATGTATATGGGTATGGACAGCGCATGTAGATAAACCAGTGAAATATACTGAGTTCCAGACTTATTTCTTCCTACACTCTACCTCTCCACGACAATTATTCATCACCACATAGTAACTCCTTTCTCGGCCTGCTGTTCTGCAGACGTGAAGAATCCGAACTGACCAGGCGACAGCTGTAGTGCTAGATGTCCCCTGGCTGAAATTTTCCTCACGTGGAAATAAAACCCTCAACCCAGAAGCCTGAAGTCATGGGGATGGGAAGCACAAATTCCCAAGTACGTCACTGCAGTTAAGGTGCCAGCAATTTCTGAGGCAGGTGATGGATGGTAGGACAAGACGTTCCCATGACCCTGTGCTGAATGTTCACCTTGTTCACTATTATGTGGGTCCTAAGATCCAGAGTGATGTTACACAGGATTCTATGACAATAACACTGCAAACTGGTGACAGAACTACTCACAGGGAAGACAAATCCATACAGAAATGGTGCATCAAACTTAGAAACGTGCTTTTCCCAATATGGAAGTGGTTCTATATAGAAAACGTAACCCCTGTGGCTTGGTTAACTTCCCTAAAGGAGCATCCATAAAAGATGCTCCCATATTAAGGGCTCAATATCAACTTCTGCTGCTGACTGACAGCACATTCAGCAGAGTCAGCCATGGTGAGAGGGAACCCAAGCTGTTGGGTCCACACAAAGCCTCTATCCTTGCCAAAACAACTACTTTGTTTATGGACTACTGTGCAAGTATGGGAGTATCGGAGGAGGGAGATGCTACTGGCTATTCTTATGAGTGTCTCCCAAATGGTGGATACCCTCTGGTGGGCATTGATGTGGAAAGAAAGGGAAACACTTTCTGCCCACACCTAATTCCATCTTATGGTAATTCTCCAAATCTTTTTACTTCTAATCTTCCATCTTTTTCCTTTTAAGCCTCAAACCAATCAGCCAAATCATTCATTACCCACAAACAGACAATGAATGTCATTTCCTGAGGTTACTTTTTCTACAAAAGGCATTTATGACCATGTGTCCCATTCACAGTCTTCATTGGAAGTATTTCTTTCCCTTTGCTTTTAATGTCAAAAGGTGTTGAGCTATTGCAGTAAGTAATTTCACTTCTGGCAAAATAGGTGTTAATGGGGCTGTCAGTTGATTTAGTCAAGTTATTGCATAATTGTATACCATGTTTGACTAGGTTTTTGAAGAGGCTAGACTGGTAACCAGATGAAGTTGTGCTGGAAACTAATACCCTGTATTCTTGAATTCTTTGAGGGAGCACAAAACTCTGCTCTTCTTCATGAATGTGCTTGTGATTAATACTTTAGTCTGGAGGGGAGGTATTTTTAGGGCCTTGCATTTGGCCTTTGTTTCTATTATGGTTCTCACTTTGCGTGTCAGGAGATATTCTTCTGCTGCAAGGCGTGCAGGTAGCTGATAGGCTCCAATTGCTAGCAAGCTTAAGATCTGCATCAGATTTAGAGTTAAGGCCATGTTCTTCCAGTTAACCCCTAACTAAAAGCTGAACATCATGGAAGAACTAGGGCTTGAATTTTTCTTCCCAGCATGGCACTTGTTAATGACTATCTTTGCTCTGAATATTTCCTTTGGGTTGACCAATGTTTTGTCAGATCTGCGTGATAGTCTTATATGCTCTTTGTCTAATCTTGCCTCTTACACATTTCTCTTTGAAAGGTTTTATACCTATTTTGCCCCCAAATTGTGTTATTTCTGATATGTTAGTGTAAACTTCCTTTGGGTCCATTTCTGTTGTAATGTTTAAGAGCCCCTTTATGATTTGTTACATATCATAGAAATCTAAGTATATTTTTAAATAACAATTTTCAATCTCTTTCAAAATACAAATGTAAAACTCTGTGGAGTTGGTTAGCTTATAAAGTTGCATAGGCTTTCACGTTTTGCATCTTTACTGATCAGATAATAATCTGATATAGTTCAGTTCAGTTCAGTCACTCAGTTGTTCCTGAATCTTTGTGACCCCATGGACTGCAGCATGCCAGGCCTCCCTGTCCATCACCAACTCCCAGTGTTTAATCAAACTCATGTCCATTGAGTGGGTGATGCCATCCAACCATCTCATCCTTGTCATCCCCTTCTCTTCCTGCCTTGACTCTTTCCCAGCATCAGGGTTCTTTCCAGTGAGTCAGTTCTTCACATCAGGTGGCCAAAGTATTGGAGTTTCAGCTTCAGCATCAGTCCTTCCAGTGAATAGTCAGGATTGATTTCCTTTAGGATGGATTGGTTGGATCTCCTTGCAACACCACAGTTCAAAAGCATCAATTCTTTGGTGCTCAGCTTTCTTTATAGTCCAACTCTCACATACATCCATAACTACTGGAAAAATCATAACTTTGACTAGATGGACCTTTGTTGGCAAAGTAATATCTCTGCTTTTTAATATGCTATCTAGATTGGTCCTAACTTTTCTTCCAAGGAGCAAGCGTCTTTCAATTTCACGGCTGCAGTCAACATCTGCAGTGATTTTGGAGCCCCTCAAAATAGTCTCTCACTGTTTCCATTGTTTCCCCATCTATTTGCCATTAAGTGATGGGACCAAATACCATGATCTTAGTTTTCTGAATGTTGAGTTTTAAGCCAAGAGTATTAGGCCTCTTTCAATTTCATCAAGAGATGGCTGGCCCATGGAAAATTGAAATGGTCTTGTAAATGTGCAGTAAAGATCCAACTTAGAGATGACAACACATGAGATTGATAAGTTGTTTCTGAATATGGTACATACGTTGACCTAATAGCCACTATGTGGTTCCCATATAGGTAGTACCATGTATATCCACAAGGGTAGTATACAGGTTTCAGAAAGTGAAGTAGCAATGAACCCTCTCACTTTAACTCAGGGTGACATATATGGGAATCTGTTCTTCCCTTCCCCATGGATCTACACTCTCCTGGATTGAAGGTTTTAATACTACAGAAGTCACATTTTTTTAGGAAATATAGTCTATGTTTAAACTGTCACCTGGTCATTTTGGACTCCTCATCTAGATAGACCAGTGGGCAGAAAGAGGAGTTATTAATTGCTGAGAGATAATTATTATGAAAAGATTGAGGGCAGGGAAAAATAGTCTGAACATTATTTCCTTGGAGTATCTCATGGTGTGTCCAGGCCCAGAAATAGATAACCACATGAACAACTACAGCTTGCTAAGGACATAGTCACTGAGGTTCAGACATCTATGAATACTTCCTTAGGAGGTAAGTGTAAGTGCCCTTGAGCAGGAAAAGAAGACTTCATCCTGGATGAGTCTTTTTATCATTCAGTAAATCACACTACACAATGAAATGGGTTTTTAATAATGATATAATAATTAGGAAGGGGCAAAATATGATGCTCATTATGGATAAGGCATAAATTTTGATATCAGGAATGTGGTGCAATAAATCAAACACATATAGAAGAATTGTGGTACACCATTTATTGAGAAACATACAGGTAAAACTCAAAGTGATTGTAAAAGGAGAAAGCATGATACAAGAACTATGAGGATAGCAAAAGAGAAAATGTGATTATAAAGATTATGATAGGCTGCAGAAACCTATAGAAACATTCTGAGATCTTGTTTTCTTAAGTTACTCAGAAGAACTAGATGGTCAATCCTATTTTCAGAGTCAAAACCAAGACATACTTCCCTCTCCCAGATGCAGGAAGTTGGCACATGGTCTCCTACACCAGAGGAAGACAACTGGGGGAAGCCCTCTGCACTCCATCAAGCTAATTCACAAGCTCTTAAGCAAGGGGATGAGTAACTGAAATTCTGGTAGAGTATGCCAGTTGTCAGCAAAGTCTAGGAAGTGATTTTGTTTTGTCCCCAGGTAGCAAGTCAATTAATAGAAGGTGTTGTATAGGGACAGTGGATCCTTGGCAAGGTGATCAGCAGCAGGAAGGCTGGCAGCAGCTGGACCCACAGCTAGGGCGGCAGCAGGTGTTCCTACAGCAGGTGGTCTGACAGCAGATGGGGCGGCTGCAAGGCTGGCAGCAGCTGGATCCACAGCTCTGGTCTTGGCACCCAGGCAGGCAGAAGCATGTGGGGTGGTAGCAGGTTCTATGGCAGTACACAGGTGCACAGGAAGCTGGCTGGCAGCAAGACTGACAGCACCTGGACCCACTGCAGG
>ML662372.1:13856-30850 GCA_007570785.1 Antilocapra americana | reverse complement strand
TCATTTACAGATTTTATTAATGTTACAGCATAAAATATATTAGTGAAATTTGTTGACTAATCAGCCAAGATAAAGGACCTGTTGTTTTTCAGGTTAATATAGAAAACATTTCCAGCATATGTTACGTATTATTCACGCACTGATTCATTGCATTGTTTGAAAAAGGAAACCTTTCAGTTTATCATTCTACATTGTTCCTAGTATTTCACTGTTCCTAATTTTACATACTAGTAAGTACATTTTAATTCTTCTTCATGTACCTATCATTCATCTCACTAGAATTGTCCATGTCCTAGGATTAGAATTCTCTTCTTCTATCTCATCAATTTACTTCAGAAAATGTGCAAAATGGATTTTGTTTACTTTCCTGTTGTTTACACTTGAATGATTAGATATTTTATAAAACATAAACTTCAATATCATATAAAATATACAAATGAAAAGTTAATGAAAAATTACTAAAAAAAAGAACAACATTACATTATAGCTTCTAACCTACCCATTCTATGCTTTGCCATATTTGCAAAAAACCATTGTTACAGGTGAGGAGCTGAGTTGCAATAAACATTCCTTCTTTATAATAAAAGTTTCCTCCAGTTTTCCATTACACTAGTAGAGACTTCTTACGTCAGTGTGTCTCTCAGTTGAATATAAGAGGCTGGTGAAGGAGGCAATTTAGGAGGCAGCAGCTATGTCATAAGCCTACCATTTTTCCCTCTGTGTAATTCAGCACTTACCCATTATTTGTGGTCTCTAGAATCCTAGCATTAGGCAAAACTCTTCTTGAAATATCCTGTTTTAGAAAAAATGAATAAATTGCAAGATGGAGTTTGTTTACTTTCTTGTTGCTTACATTTGTAAATTTCACAGGACTATGACATACGTCTATTTCTAAAAGAAAGCTTTTTATCATGGTGCAAATTTGATAATTATTGATATAATTGACCAAGCACAAGTCATAATTTTGGTTAAGCCAGAAACATCCAAAGAGTTGACTGGCTAATATAGTTTCTATAATATCACTTTTCTCTGAAGATTGATGCTACAAGTCAAGTCAAATAGATTCAGTGCCCATTAATTTTTCTATATAAGTTGTAAAGTGTTCTCTGACATCTTTTTCATTATTCAAATTTTACCTTCCATCTCATATTTCTCAGATTCTTTTCTTCAGTTATTTTGTATAGCTGTCAAGGAAAAAATGTGCCAGGCATGTTAACAGGCAATGAAGTCTTCATTCAATATTATTATAAGAAGGGAGAGAGATTAAACTCAAGCAGGAGTTTTTAAGCATTGAGTTGAACTAGTAACAAATGTTCTGGAGGATTTTAGCAGGGAATACTGTCATTACGATTAGGCCACCTGCCTTTGCTAATTGCTGGTTACCAAAGTGAGGCTCGTACTGTCCCACAAATATAAGATAGGGACCATATATTTCTTTCTTATTTTTTTCCAGCTTTGAGGTATAATTAAACAACAAATAAAAATTGTAAATTACTTAAGAGGATGAAGACATTTCACAAGGATGGCTCTAAGTTACTTGAGAACGACATTCCTGGGTTCTAAAACTAGTAAGGTGCTGAGAAAAGATGCAAATCTCAAAAAAATAGAGAATTGATTTTTGATTGCAAGTTTTCTAAAGTAAGGACTCTTACCCAAAAAGAAGGAAAAAGATATGGAATCTAGAGTAAGGAAGAAACCTGTCTATAGTTTAACCAATCTGAAGAGAATGTTAAGGCCCTCTTAGTCATAATTGTTCATACGTAATTCTCTTTGATATATGCTAAGATTTCAACAGTCTAAGTGACTGTTACCTCCTTGATTTGATGTTTGTCAAAGGTTTTACAAATTGCAAGCTATTGTGTCTCCCCTATTTAAAATGTCCCATAATGTCTAGATCTCTTCTATTTTCTCTACATTTCTTAAATTGAAACATCTTCACTGAACTCTAGAGAATTCCTCTAAAGCTTGCAATTTTTTTTTCAGGTGTAGCCTATAGAAATCAATGCATATAGTTAGCTTTGGGTCTTCTAGTCTCTGCCCTTGAAGGTAGAAGTTCATTGGCTATATTAAATGGCTTCCATATGATAATGTGTAATTCAATATTCTGACTCAAAAGTTTTGATAACTGCATAACACAGATAACTATCTTTCTGTTTTGCAACAAAAATATCCTTTATTGTCCAGTGTCAATCTCCAAGCCAATTCCATAGATTGTAGAGTGTGTTTGTTATGGCAGTGCAACAATTCTAACAATTAATCAGCTGAGATAGGGTAGGTTTTGTTGAGGTAATAAACAGGTTTAAAGCAGAGTTTCCTTTCTTGGTTATACTACATGCTTTTTTGTGTCTTCTGGGTACTATGATACACATTTCCTTAATAAAGAAAGTACAGTACAAAAAGAAAAACAAGTTCAGGACTGTCTCACACTGATAATCACAGTGTCCAGGCTGAAAATTACATGTACCGCTCTATACTCACAAACCATAGGCCAGAACAAATCTTGTAACTGCATCCAAATATAAGGGAACTGATGAAACAATTCTGTACTAGGCCCAGAAATAAGGAAGTAATAAAAATACTTGGAAATCAATATTTAGGATTACTGATATAACTATTTATTTTTGCCTCCTGCCACTTTCTCTTCCCCAATGAGTTAAATATGATAAATACATTTTTATCCAAATTTACCATCCAATATTTCAAAAAACAATAAAATAGAAAAATTTTATTAACGCCAAAATCAGTATTACTTAAAAACTATAGCCATTATAACCTGATCTTTAACAATCTAAAAAACAACCATTACAATAGACAACAGTTATTAAAACAATTGTGTGCTAGTTTCTCATATCGAAAACTGCAAATTAGTTTTAAATTACAGAGATGTGGTGCTGGACCATAATGCACAATGAAATTGTTTTTTATAGAAGTAGAGGAAATTTGAGTACAATGTATTAGTGCTACTGTTGACCCTGAAATATTAATGAAACTTCTCAATCTCAATGTAGAGGCATTTTCAATTAAGAGTGAACCTGTTAGCAAGATGGATTTAAGAGTTCTTATGCTTACATTCTTAAAGCCATACCTGAAAAATGTGACTCTGTATATCTTCCATCAGACTGAAAGCCAGAGGAGAATGGGCTTCTAAAATCAGATGCAAGTCCTGAAACATAATCTCCATCTTGCTAGCTCAGGATAAATTTTATGAGAGATTTTAGGGCTATGACAAGTCATATCTGTTATAGTTGACTGAGTGAAATTTCCATAATTTTCGTTTTTTGAGTGTGTGTATGAGACAATACAAGGTCAATTTTATTGTCCTTTTAAGAAAAACATTAAAGATAACCTCAATAACTAAAGCATGACTAAAATAAAATATTATAGGAATGCCTTTTCATCTCTTTAAAAAACTTTTATATGTATGTGGTTAGGTGATTAGCTTTTAAATACTGTCAGTATTCATTTAGTCAGAGAACATCTGACTGATAATTCTGATGGAGAATTATTGAGGTTAATATAAAAATAAAAATAGAAGATCTGATTTTTTTTTCAAGTTATACTCTTTTGTATGTAACTCTGCCTAACACAGCACTAAGATGTTAACTTTCTAATATTTGGCTTTTGAGGGGTTCAAATTCCTAGAAATATGCAAGATACATGCAATATTTCTTATGTCATCCAACAAGACCCTTGTTTTTATGGTTTATTTTCAAAATTAACTAAAATTCAGTCTCCATCTCTGGTGTGCACTATGCTCAAGTCAAAGAGGTTTTATCAGTTACACAGAAAAACAAGTTCACATCTCATGTGTGACTGAAAGTGTATCATCATTATACTAGTTAATATGCTACGCTTATCCAATATTTTCTAATAGGCAATATTCTTCTACTTGATTACATTTTATTGCCATGGAAATTACGTAAGTTCCAGGAATGACTCTTTCGATACTAAAGAAACAGAAACTCCAAGAAGTTAAAAGACTTTTGCAAATTTGGAAATCTTGTGCCACAGAATTAATTCCATTTCTCTGACCCTAGATTCAGAATTCTTTCAGTTATACACCATAAGCATATTACATTCATTAAGGCATCCACTTTAAGTGATTGGTTTGAGTTATGTGGTCAAACATTAATACAAGGAATCCAATCCAGGGATTAGGAGATTCAGAAATGCAAATATATTTGACTACATCAACTATTTAAGTAATCGTTTCTTACCTGTTCATTATTAGCATGTAAGAATGACTAATACTTCTGGGCAACAATGGTGAAATACATTATAATCATAAAATCACTCTCCCAAAATACATATATATCTTGCTATTGAAATTCTCAATATCAAAATAATTTTTTTATTAGTTTTGCCAAACAATGACATGATATCACCACTGGTTTACATATGTTCCCCCTCCATAACCCCCCTCCTTCCTCCCTCCCCCCAGGAAATCTCGTTGCACCAGCCCCGAGCATCAATCCTGGGCTGGCGATTGGTTAGACATATGATAATTAACATGTTTCAATGCCATTCTCCCATATCATCCCACCCTTTCCCTCATCCACAGAGTCCACAAGTCTATTCTATACATCTGCGTTCCTTTTGCTGTCTCGCATGCTGGGTTCTCGTTACCGTCTTTCTAAATTCCATATATATGCGTTAATATACTGTATTGTTGTTTTTGCTTCTGGCTTACTTCACTCTGGATAATGGGCTCCAGTTTCGTCCATCTGAGTAGAATTGCTTCAAATGAATTTTTTTTTAATGCTGAGTAATATTCCATTGTGTATATGTACCACAGCTTTCTTATCCATTCATCAGTTGATGGGCATCTAGGTTGCTTCCATGTCCTGGCTATTGTAAATAATTTCTTTTTTTTTTCTTCAAAAATTCAATGTCTGAATGAAAACTCAGCTATAATCAACCTGCATGCATGCCAGGAAGTAAGCATTTTGCATAATACAAAAAAAGCATGTACAGTGCACTGTAGCTACATATCAGCTTTTCTCCCAGTTTGTTGCGTGTTATTTGTTGTTCATGCCATTTAAATATATTTTGTGTTATTATCTTCTTTTCCATCTTTTTCCTGATGTTTAGTCTTTGATAGATTTTAGAGTGTACTTCTGGTAGGCACTGAGAGTAACATCAATTTGTACCCAGTGAAGACACTATCTTTAGGATCTTTTTTTTTTCATTTTTACTACAATGCATGATGATGTGCAAAGAGAAATCACAATTTGTATTTGATAATGTATAGGATTCTTGTATACTCAAACACAGTCACTAATGAGTCCATTAAGTGTTAAGTAATTGGGTTATTGCTGTTTTAAACGTTTAATGTTACGCTGAAATAGGGCAATCTTTATCTTTAAATGTTCTGTTCTATTAAGTTACTCCTTTTTTCATCTTTAGCTACAGAACACACATTTGTTGGGGATTTTTTTGTCTGCAATAAATGTTTCAGAGTTGCTATTTTATTTATCTTCAACTTTGGGGTATATGAGACAGAAAGTAATACTAGGGAAATCACTACTTATTTTTCCTTGGATCGTGAGATCATTAACTTGTCTTCCTCTCTTCACCTTTCAGAGTTCAGAGTCTTCTTCTATTTGTTTTATATATAATGTCCAGGAATTTCAGTTGTACTTAGTAGGAAGCATAGGGAAAAGTATGTCTTCTTCATCTCAGAATTGGAAATTTGTTCTTGTAGCATCAAACAGAAAACAATCTAAACGACAATTACAATCCATAGTGGAGTGGATAAAATATGATCTATTCATATTATATAAATCTTCCATCTTAGTAAAGTTTCAAATCAATTCTAAGGTGGAAGAGAATAAAATATGAGTTATGCATTAACATGGGTCACTCAGGTATAATCTTAAGGACTATTAAGGAAACCAGCCAAAATAAATGAATATTTAGTGGATGATTTTACATGTATAAATGTTAATAAAGCTAAAAATAAATACTTCATGATAAAACTAAAAAAAGAATTCTTCCATTTAGGAATACATAAAGAATGAAATGTATCATGAAGGAAGTTCATGGGATTTTAGAAATATTCTATATCTTGAATGATTAGGTTGCTGTACAAATGTTCACTTTATAATTTTTACTAATATTTGTACACTCTACCATATGTATCTTATAGTTACATAAAGCTATAATAAAAAATTTCAAAAAATTCTATCACAAGCATTATACTTAATTTTCACTAATAGAAAGTTTTCACCAACAGACTTGAAACAAGAGAATGGAACTTGTCATTTATACTTCTACTAATAATTACAGTGGACTTCCCTAGTGGCTCATATGGTAAAGAGTCTGCCTACTATGCGGGAGACCTGGGTCCAATCCCTGGGTTGGGAAGATCTCCTGGAGAAGGAAATGGCAACCCACTCCAGGATTCTTGCCTGGAAAACCCCATGGATGGAGGAACCTGGTAGGCTACAGTCCATGGGGTTGTAAAGAATTGGACACGACTGAGTGACTTCACTAATAATTAAAACAGAGACCCTAGCCAATGTAAAACAGGAAAATAAAAGCTAGAGGGGAAAAAAAAACATAAAATAAATGGAGAAAAATAAATTAAAAGGTTAACTACTAGAAGATATATTTGTTTGCAAAAAAATCAAAAAGAATGTACACTCTAAAAATTAGTTCCAAAATAGAGAAATCACTTTTATACACTATTAACAGAATATTATAAATATTGAGTAAGTATTCAATATCCTAAAACAATTAAGTATTATTTACAGAAATTAATAAAGACATAGGGACAAAATGTGCTATTGAATATCTAAATATCCATACATAGAGTCAATAAAATTTAATTAAGTCCAAGCATGAGTCTTTTGGACATGAACAAGCTGATTTCTAAGTTTATACTGAGAAACACAAGGTGAAGAATAGTCAAGCCAACTTTGAAAAAATGAACAACTTTGATGACCTATGTCTGAGCTTAGTTGTTCAGTCGTGTCTGACTCTTTGTGACCTCATGGACTGTAGCCCACTTGGTTCCTCTGTCCATGGGTATTCTCCAAGCAAGAATGTTGGAGTGGGTTGTCATTCCCTCCTCCAGAGTATCTTCCCAACTCAGGGATCCAACCCAGCTCTCCCACATTGCAGGCAGATTCTTTACCATCTGAGCTACGAGGGAAGCCCATTAAATATCACATTCTCTGTCAATTCAATGAGAAGACAATGCACAGACTAGCCCAATGGTTGGTTTAAAGAATAGGGATCAGAGACATTTGGAGCAGAAGTCCCCTTAGCTGAGCCCAGCTAGGTCTGGTGACCTCCAGTCCTGCACAAAAGTGAGAATAGACAAGCATAGATTAGCTGATTAGTAAACTAAGCCAACTATAAACTCATCTACAAGTACATGATTTAATATTAATAAGTGGCATATCAGTGAGATTTTATCATTGTTTGGTATATAATCATATTGTGTCCTGTTTAGAGAGAGAGAGAGACACCCATATACTTATACACATATATCTACAATAAAGAATAAAGTACTTTATTCCATAAAGATACCATATAGTTACATTCTTAGATTTAAAGTAAGCAGAACAAATATGAACTTGCTAATAAAGTCAGCAGTTGTTAATGATTCATTTCCAAACATAAATTAAGAGCTTGCCAAATGAGTTGCAGAGTAGTCAGATCAGCCAGTTCACACTTCAAGGCTGTCAACCACTTCCAACCTTCCAACTTGTTATTATTCCACCAAAATAAGTCTTAGTTCCTTAGTCTTGTATCCCAGGAGATCTAGACCATTTACAGCAGTAACATTCCTAGTCTCATGCTCAAATGCTAAGACTTTGCCAGCAGCACTTGGGAGATTATATAGTGGCTAGGTCACATGGTCAAGTGTGAATGTTACTTTGAACGTAAACTTCCTTTCCTATCCTCTAGCTTTAAATCTCTGGATATCCCCACTGTTCTCCTTCATACCATGAGCAGAATCCCTTGAGTTTAGAGCTAAAATGAGTACCTTTCTAAGATAAACTTCACTGTACAGTTGTGGAAACAGACCCAAAGTGATTTCTCTAAAAGCATTATGTTGGCTAGACACAGAACTAATGTTAATAACCAAGATATTCTTATTCACATCTGTAGGTCTTTTAGGATTCCCTAATACATTGGTCTAATATTTTGGATTCCCTAGTATCTTGGAATAAGCCAACGCCTTAGAAAAGATGCTGATTCTGGGAAATATTGAAGGCAGGAGGAGAAGGGGATGTCAGAGGATGAGATGGTCGGATGCCAACATCAACTCAACGGACATGAGTTTGAGCAAGCTCTGGGAGTTGGTGAAGGACAGGAAGCCTGGTGTGCTGCAGTTCATGGGGTCACAAAGAGTCGGACATGACTGAGCAACTGAGCAATAACAATATCTTGGTCTACCATAAACTACTCTTGACATTTATTCTGAATTCCTGGCCAGAAATTTGGAAACCAGTGCAGATGTATTTGGTGCTTAGCAATAGACAAAGAGGAAAATTTCTATGATCATTGCTAATTTAGCTAATCCATAAACATAAGTTCAAAAGTCGACTGTATCCAGGTATCAAATATAAATTTAAGTATATTAAATCTTACAGAGCTTAACGAAATGCTAGACTCCATACCAGTTTAATATACTTTGCATTAATTCCTGTCAGTCAGCAAAGTGAGATTTCATTTAAGTTTAAAACACATTGTTATTTAATATGTGACTTACCAGTGTCATAAGTAATTTGTGAAGAGAATTTGCTTTTTCTAGGATAAAAAACTGCACTTATATATTAAATCAAAACTGTAATGTTTTATGACAAGTGCTACATCTTATATATTACTCTTTAAAAGTGGACTAAGCCCCCATACTTTTCGAAGGAGTATTCTCATTTTTTTCCTGATAAAAAAAAGCTGAGGATAAAAAGGTATTGAAAGCAAAGTTGAAATAAGTAAAGGACCAGAGACAGCAGAGCTCTTCTTTTGAAGATGCTTACTTTAAAGGAAGGCCATAAAAGCAGAAGAATCAAAGATATTAAGTTTTAAATGATTTGTCACAAAGTAATTTTTTAAGTTACAGTGCGAAAATATATATCAATATTTAGATATTTCATTGCACTTTAAAATTGACAGTGCTTTACAAAAATTAATAAATTTTATTGCATCTCTTTGAGGTAAATGAGTGTTATTAAACACTATAGGTCAGAAATGCATTAGCTCTTGTGATAATAGTTTTTGCCATAGTAAAATGGATACCACAGGCCTGGTACCAAATTCCTTACTCATGCAAAATGTTTAATGGTTTTAATGAGTGTTCTCTGTGAAACCAGATCCAAATTCTGCCCCATGTGCTCACTTCTTTGGAAAATGTTTGAATTCAGTATTGCTTTATTCTTATTAACTGTGTATCCTACAGCACATATGAGTCATCCACAACAGTATGGGGTAATTTAGGCTGATACTGCAATTACATTTAGACTTTATCATTTGGGTCAAGCAAATGAATTATGTACAAATAAGCCCAGTCGCTTATGAGGGGTGGTTCTGTCTAACAAAAAATAAAGGCAAAGAAAGTCATTTTTTGAACAAGTATTTTTGATGGCAACAATTCAGTGAGTATACCACTGGTGTGTGTGCAATATTAGAAAACACTCTTTTGTTATAGCTGGATGAGCACTTTATTTCAGTTAGAACTACCACTGGGACATCCCTGGACATCCTCAAAGGAATATACATAAGCCATCTTCCTTACTAAATTCAAATTCAGAACAACTGAATTTAGAAATTTTGCAATAATAATCATGAGAAATGCAACAATGATAATCTGAGTAACAATACAGGATATAATATATATATATATATTAAATTCTGCACACTTTTTGTTGTTATACATTATCTAATTGCTATAACGAAGTGTGAAGTAGATGGTGTAGAAATTGTTTTTAGCATCAATCTTAAAAGTACAGTTCAAGTTTAATGTCAGGGAAGTAAAACAAACAAACAAAATACACACACACACATATGCAGAGAAAAAACCTGAGTGCTTTAAAATTGGGACCGTGACCTCATACCATAACTTCATCATTTATAAATTGTATGCAGGCCAGGGAAACTCTTTCAACCTCAGTGTCTTTATTTGGAAAATATAGATGAAAACAGTTATTTCTATTATTTTGTGTACTTTGTAATGAAAATAAAAGATATATTAATTAATTTCAATTAAAGTATTCTTAGGTTGGGCTTCTCTGGTGGCTCAGCAATAAAGAATCTGCCTGAAATGCAGAAGCTGCAGGAGCCGAGGGTTGGGATCCCTGGATCAAGAAGATCCCTAGAGGAGAGTATGGCAACCCATTCTAGCATTCTTGCCTGGAGACTCCCATTGACAGAGGAGCCTGGCAGTTTACAGTCTACAGGGTCGCAAAGAGTCAGACATGATTGAAGCAACTTAGCACAGCACAGCACAGCATTCTTAGGTTAATTTTTTGAAGATAAAAACTCACAGAATATTTAACTTTCAGATCAATAACAAGATATAGAAAGAAAATTTTAAAAAATTAATCAATAAAAAAGATGAGAAGTCCATATAAAGAGAAGTCCATATAGCAAAAGGCTTCCCAGGTACGTCTAGTAGAAAAGAAGCTGCCTGTGGATGTAGGAGATGTAAGAAATGCAGGTTCGATTCCTGTGTCAGGAAGATCCCCGGAGGAGGGCATGGCCACCCACTCCAGTATTCTTGCCTAGAGAATCCCATGGCCAGAGGAGCCTGGCAGGCCACAGTCCATGGGTCACAAAAAGTCAGACATGACTGAAGCGACTTAGCAGAAATAACAAAATTATGGCAGAGACAACACAAAAGAGAATGACACAAATATTCCAAATATATCAATATAAATTTAAATATTGAAATACTTAAAATAAATATAAATAAAAATAAATATGAGTTGATTAATTTGATTAACTTGTATAAAAATGTCATTTATATGCCACTTATGAGACACACTGTGATGGTTACTTTTGTCAACATGGCTGGACCACAGGGTACTCAGATATTTGGTTAATATTATCCTGAGTGTATCTGTTAAGGATCTGTTTTGGGTTAGAGATTTAGCATCTAAACTGGTGAACTGATAAAGAAAATTATCCTCCTTAATATGGGATTGCTTAGCCTTCATAATTGTGTGAGACAGTTTCTTAGAATTGATAGATAGGTAGACAGATAGATACATACATAAACATCCTGTTGAAGCAATTTTTCAGGACACATATGTAGGCATAAGGATGTAAACAAAAGAATTCGAGAGTATATGTATATGGAAAATACATAAAATTAAAAGAAGCTATTAATCTTTAATAATTAATTTTGTTATCAATTATTATTAATCTTATTAATGGTCAAGTTAATAATTAATATTTAAGTTAATCAGATTAACTTTGTGGCAAAAATTTTTATTCAAGTTAGAGAGAATCAAATATCCAGTGAAATCCTAACCTGTATAAAGCTTATATTATCAATTCAAATTATTTGAAGCAAAAAGTGACATATTTTCAAAAGATATTGACAAAGCAATAATATAATTGAATAATTTAACACTCATTTTTCCTTAAAATAATAGACTTCAAACATAAATTATTGCCAATGGTAAATAAAATGTAAATAATATAATTAATGATTATAACCAAAGTAACATACACCATCTTCTCCTTCAACAATTAGATAGAAAATGCATACTTGCTTTTCTCCAATACACACAACATTTACAAAAATTTACCACATTACAGGCAGTAAAGCAAACAAGAACACATTTCTAACAGTGGATAGATACAGGATATTCTATCAGGTAAACAGCAAAATTTTTGAAAAAGTATTTAATGAACATAGCCAGAAAACTGGAAACTAAGAACATATGGGCCAGAGAACCAACACAACATTGTAGAGCAATTTTCCTCCAATTAGAAAATGAATTAAAAAAAAAGAACATCTGGGCCAAAGAAAAAGTTGTAACAGATATTGGAGAATAATCTGAACTTTAAAATATGTTAAACACTTCATATAAATATTTGTGGGACATAGGTAAAACAATATATTAAGAATATATATATATCCCAAAATGCTTATATTAGAAAAGAAGCAAAATTAAACACTTACATGTTATTTTATTCAACAAAAATTCACAATTTGAATAACTGTCGTGTATTTAGGAGAATATTACTGACTGTAGGACACTATATAAACATATTTAAAAATATTTACAACCAGTGAACCACATCATTGAGAAAGTAACCTCTCAGTTGGACAGGATGATGGTATAGACATCTGTGATCTTAGTATAAGAATTTTGGGGGTCTTCCCTTGTGGCTCAGCTGGTAAAGAATCCACCTGCAATGTGAGAGACCTGGGTTCTGTCCCTGTGTGGGAAGGTCCCCTGGAGAAGGGAAAGGCTACCCACTCCAGTATTCTAACCTAAAGAATTCCATGGACTGTATAGACCATGGGGGCCGCAAAGAGTTGGACATGACTGAACGACTTCTGCTTTCACTACACTGAAGGAAAAAGACTGAACTAGGAACTTACACCAATGTTTGATTTCACAATTTTGCCCAGCCCTTTTTAAAAGAGACTTCCTGCATAGGTTTTTCATGGAAGGGATTTTTATACCTGTACCATGCAACTTGATCTTTGTTTCTTTTGCTTCTGAAGAAAGAAACACCATTCTTGAGTGATAACAGCAGCCTTGGGAAGGAGGACTCAAACTATTGAGCCATGGCTAGGATAAACAGTGCATTATTTTCTGAATGTCATCCATATCAAATGCTAAAGCCTTTAGAGATATGCATAGAATGAGTTGCAAGAAAAAATGATTTATGTGAGAAACACAAAATGGAAAGCCTTTTAAAAATGGAACATGTCAGAAATTGGAAAAATATATAGAATTTCAAAGCTCTGCCTCATTATGATACAGGACATATATTTTGGTTTTTACATGTACTTGTGGATTTTCTCACTTTTCAGCCTTTGCACATTGTGACTACATTGCTCAAATAGTAATGTAAACAAACATATTTGAGATGCATTCATTAAATAATACATATCTAAGGGAACAGAGCTAAATACTACATTAAAATAAATCTGTTGCATTTTCTGTTAGTGTTTTACTTTTATGAGTTATTTTCAACTAATTTTTCCAATGCACATTAAGAACATACTGGGCTTTCACTATTAAAATAGCCAAGGCATAGAAGCAATCTAAATGTCCATTGACAGATGAATGGATAAACTCTTCTTGAGTCATAACATCAACCCTGGGAAGGAGGACTCAAACTATTGAGCCATGGCTAGGATAAACAACACACATGTGTGCGCGCACACACACTTATACACAGAGAGAGTGAGAGAAAGAAGAATACTACTCAGTCATAAAAAGAATGTGGGCATGCTTAGTTTCTCAGTAGTATTCGACTCTTTGTGACCTCATGGACTGTAGCCCTAAAGGCTCCTCTGTCTATGAGATTCTCCAGGCAAGAATACTGGAGTGGGTTGCCATGCCCTCCTCCAGAGGATCCTCTCAACTCTGGAACTGAACCCAGGTCTCCTGCATTACAGGCAGATTCTTTACTGTCTGAGCTACCAGGGAAGCCCATAAAAAGAATGAAGCAATACCAATTGCAGCAACATGGACAGACCTAGGGTTTATCATTCTAAGTGAAGTTAAAAAGAGAGAGACAAATACCATATTCAACTTATATGTGAAATCTAAAATATCATACAAATGAACTTATTTACAAGATGGAACAGACTCACAGACCTAGAAAACAAATTTGTGGTTATCAAAGGGGAAAGGGAGGGATAAATTTGAAGTTTGGGATTAGCAGATACAAACTACTTATATATAAAGTAGACAAATGAGGTCCTACTGTGTAGCATAGGAAACTGTATTCAATATCCTATAATGCTTATAATAATTGAACCCCTTTGCTGTATGCCAGAATCTAACACATTATAAATCAACTATACCTGAATAAAAAAGAACACACTATGTTTCATTTGATTTATTTATGGTATCAGTCATTTTATAGTTAATATTGTTGTTTAGTCACTAAGTTATGTCCAACTCTTCTGTGACCCCGTGGACTGTAGCCTGCCAGGCTCCTCTGACCATGGGATTTCCCAGGTAAGAATACTGAAGCAGACTGACATTTCCTTCCCCAGGAGATCTTCCCAACCTAGGACTGAACCCGTGTCTCCTGCTTTGACAGGTGGATTCTTTACCACTGAGCTACCAGGGAAGCTCTTTATAGTTAATACTTATGGTATTAGCCCATTATAATACCTCACATAAAATACTCAAAACATTTCTATGCCTGCATAGTTTTCTATTGCTGCCATAACAAGTTGTCACAAACCTAGAGGCTTAAAAAAATACCCATCTATTATCTCAGTTTTTGTGGGCTACAAGTCCTAACACAGTGGGACTCAGCTGTTTCCTTTGCTCTGTTTCTCACAAGGCCAAAGTCAAGAGTTAGTTGGCTACATTCCTTTCTTTAAGATTTAGAGAAGAATATGCTTCCAATTAGTTCACACTGTTGACAACACTCAGCTCCTTGAAGTCAAAGACAGATCCTCATTTCCTTTCTAGCTATCAGCTAGGGACTGACTGTGTCCAGAGGAGTCCCCAGTTCATGCCTGCAGCCCTGTCCATCTCAGGACAAGCAACAACATTCGGAACCCATCTCCTTTACGTTCCTGCCTACTGCATCTCACCAGACTTCTGCTTCATTTCACTGATTTCCTTCTTTCCCAGATGCTTTCAAGAGCTCATCAGATTAGACTGGGCCTACCTGAACAATCCAAGCCACTCTCTTTAGTGTAAGGTCCTTAACATTTATTATGTTTGTAAATTTCCTTTGCCATACAAAGCATTATACTCATAGCTTCCTTGAATACAGCCATGGACATCTCTGGCAGTTCATCAGTCATCTATTCTTAAGTATCCAAATCTACAAACATCTTTAAGCTACTTATTTGAAGATTAATGAAAAACTTTGAGGTATCAAGGTCACTTTTGTTGTTTTCCTGAGACAAAATCCTATAAAAATAATAGGTATCATATCACTACTAAATTTAACAAAATGTTATAGGCAGATCCAAGCATGTACAAAACTGTACTAATTTCTTGGCCATTCATTACATGAATGATATTATGAGTTGATACTCAGTATTGTTTCTCAGAGAAGAAATGTGAGAAAGATGTGCTATTCCTGTTTTCTGTTTAGTCAGAAATTCCAAACACAGGAAAGTTATAAATTCATACATTATCTTGCCCCAAGGCCTGCAAATTTTGATCTTTAGCTATACTACTTACAGACACTAACTTAAAGTAAGTTATTTATCAATTTGCCTGTATTCAAATTCTTGGTACCTGGTTGCTTTGTAGGTAATTCTAGTAAAGCTAGTTTCTGTAGCTAAAATAAAAAATCTGGCAATTCATATAGCACAGAGCTAAACAAAATTTCAAAATACTTTACAAAGGATCATATTTTTTATATCAATACTAATACTCTTTAGTGAAATAATAATCAGATAATAAATATTATTTTGCTGGTATGTAATAAACAGAAAGAACAATGGGGATTTTGCTTTGCTGTTTTATTTGTTGTTTCGTTATTACTCCTTATGGAAGTAAGTAAACTGAGACAGTCTAAGAGAAACATCCCACACATTATGACTGAGGAAAACATTAACTTCACGTTAATGGAAAGCTAGCATGCACAGAACCACTGACAAGTAAAAAAACAAAAACAAAAAAACAAACAATAACAAGGGACCATTTCTGAGAGAATGTAAAATTTATCACATATAAAAAAATATTTTGCTTTACTCATCTAAATCCTCAGAATCTTGAGTAAGTTGTTGAGCCCCAAGGGAAATCCTGAAGGTTTTAAGCTTTAGCATTTATCACCATGACACCCCTTAAGTGAGTTTCCAGTGTGGAATTTGCAATACTCTTTTCCAAATCAATTTCACCACAAGCCAAAATGGAGTTTGCTACCCTACAGTCTATTTTAGTCACTGGCCAGTAAGAAAACTAATATTAAAGCTTAGCTAAGAAGAAAGAAAATAATGATTCCCCAAACATTTTTATTTTCTTAATGGGAGTAATTTCAGATTTTTTATCTTAGAACTTTAGAGGGCCAAAAATACCACATTTAAATTTATCTGATTATGTATCTGGCTAATAAATAATAAGTATGATATTACTTTTGTATGATGTATTTATCTTAATACTATGAGACATGGACAAGTTTTCTTTTTACATTTTTAAAAATGTTTTTATTTTTATTTGGAGGATAGTTGCTTCACAATGTTGTGTTGGTTTCTGCCGTACGTTAACATGAATCAACCATAGGGCATACACGTAGGGTACCTAAGTTCCCTCCCTGTTAAACTTCCCTCCCACCTCCCACCCCATCCACCCTTCTAGGTTCTCACAGAGCACAAGGCTGAGCTCCCTGTGCTATACAGAAACTTTCCATTAGCTATCTATTTTACACAAGTTAATGTACATATTTCAATGCCACTCTCTCAATTCATCCCTCCCTCTCTGTCCCCTGAGACCTTTGTTAGAGAACCAGACGGCACTAGTGGTAAAGAACTTGCCTGCCAGTGCAGGAGACGTAAGAGACACGAGTTTGATCCCTGGGTCAGGAAGGTCTCCTGGAATAGGAAATGGCAACCTACTCCAATACTCTTGCCTGGGAAATTCCATGGACAGAGAAGCCTGATGGTCTATAGTCCATGGGGCCACAAAGAGTCAGGCACGACTGAGCAGTTGCATTTTTTCTCCTTCCCTTGCTATGTCCGTAAGTCTGTTCTCTATGTCTGAGTCTCTATTCCTGCCCTACAAATAGGTTCATCAATACCATTTTTCCCGATCCCATATACATGTATTAATATGTGATGTTTTTCTCTTTCTGACTTTCTTCACTCTAGGCTCTAGGTT
>ML662370.1:7387-18632 GCA_007570785.1 Antilocapra americana | reverse complement strand
TTTTTTTTTTCCCTAACAGAACACAAGGTGTGTGCAGTAGCCACCCACAAAGGAAGTGTGAAAAATCTCCAAAGGGGACAGTATACTCAGGGCTGCTCCATCTCTGCTTCTCCAGATTGGCCAGAGAAGTGAAGAAATGTCCTCTGAAAAATCTTTTAAAGTGGACAGTACTGGGGTTTTTACCCACTTTTATTGAACTATAACACATACATGTTGTGCTTACTTCCCATTTCAGACGTTATCCTTTTTAAAGGAAAAAGTCAAGACAAAACATAAAGTAAACACTTAAACTTAACATCTCTTTCCTTAAAAAAAAAAATTAACCAAATATATTCTTTTTTAAAAAACGGATACATTTTAATCTGCTTACCATATCTCAGTGAATAAACACTTCCCTATAATTCAAAGATTTAAATGGTACATTTTTTTCTAAGTAGTCTCAGAACAACTTAATATGAGTAGATTCGAGTGATTTTCAAATATCAGAATCCAAATGTTCACACACAGCTTTCTGGAACATTTTTGGTAATTTTTTAATATTTATAGTTGTTGCTTAGTTGCTAGATCATATCCAACTCTTTTGCGATCCCATGGACTTCAGCCTGCCAGCTCCTATGTCCATGAGATTTTCTAGGCAAGAATACTGGAGTGGGTTGCCATTTCCCTCTCCAGGGGAAACTTCTAAATTTAACAGCTATATAAAGACATATTTTATGTAACTAAAAATTTGTATTCAAATACTAGTAACTTTGAGTTCAGTCACTCAGTTGTATCCGACTCTTTGCAACCCCATGGACTGCAGCACACCAGGCCTCCCTGTCCATCACCAACTCCCGGAGTATACTCAAACTTATGACCACTGAGTCAGTGATACCATCCAATCTCATCCTCTGTCATCCCCTTCTCTTCCTGCCCTCAATCTTTCCCCAAATCAGGGTCTTTTCCAATGAGTCAGCCCTTCGCATCAGACGGCCAAAGTATTAGAGTTTCAGCTTCAACGTCAGTCCTTCCAAGAAATATTCAGGACTGATCTTTTCAGCATAGACTGATTGGATCTCCTTGCAGTCCAAGAGTCTTCTCCAACACCACAGTTCAAAAGCATCAATTCTCTGGCGCTGAGCTTTCTTTATAGTCCAACTCTCACATCCATACATGACTACTGGAAAAACCGTAACTTTGACTAGATGGATCTTTGTTGGCAAAGTAACTTTAATGAGTATGAAATTCTCAAGGTTCTTTTATTTGTTCTCCTAGAACTTCCACGGTTACTCTAAGAAGCCATCAAAGTATGGTTTTGAAATCCAGTCTTGAAAACTTTCAAAATACCCTGAAATATTTATGTATATTTTTATGTACAGACTATATATGCACATATAATATGTATGTGTGTGAGAGATCAACAGCTCAGTCCTGTCTGACTCTTTGTGACCCCATGGACTCTAGCCTGCCATGCTCTTCTGTCCATGGAATTTTCCATGCAAGAATACTGGAACAGGTCACCATTTCCTTCTCCAGAGGATCTTCCCGACCCAGAGATCAAACCCACATCTTCAGAATCTCCTGCACTGGCAGGTGGATTCTTCACCACTGAACAACCTGAGAAGCCTAATATATGTGTATATATATATATATATATATATATACATATATGTATAATACATAAACATACCTATAATATGTATATATAAAATATATAGTATATATATATTTCAAATGGTTTTGAAAGTCTTTATTTGAAACTTAGAATTTTAAAAACATATATACATAATATATATATTTATATGCACGTATACTGCAGAAAACAGTTGTTTGATACTGAAGTGAAGGACAGTCACTGAACTATTTACACACTTGATGTTTGCTCCTTTTCAAGTTACTTATGGAAGACTGGGAGAAGCACAAAATGGAATCAAGATTGCTGGGAGAAATATCAATAACCTCAGATATGCAAATGACACCACCCCTATGGTAGAAAGTGAAGAGGAACTAAAAAGCCTCTTGATGAAAGTCAAAGAGGAGAGTGAAAAAGCTCCACATTCAGAAAACTAAGATCATGGCATCTGGTCCCATCACTTCATGGGGGTATAGATGTAGAAACAGTGGAAACAGTATCAGACTTTATTTTGGGGGGCTCCAAAATCACTGTAGATGGTGATTGCAGCCATGAAATCAGAAGATGCTTACTCCTTGGAATGAAGGTTATGACCAATCTAGATAGCATATTTAAAAGCAGAGACATTACTTTGTCAATAAAGGTCCGTCTAGTCAAGGCTATGGTTTTTCCAGTAGTCATGTATGGATGTGAGAGTTGGACAGTGAAGAAAGCTGAGTGCTGAAGAATTGATGCTTTTCAACTGTGGTATTGGAGAAGACTCTTGAGAGTCCCTTGGACTGCAAGGAGATCCAACCAGTCCATCCTAAAGGAGATCAGTCCTGGGTGTTCACTGGAAGGACTGATGTTGAAGCTGAAACTCCAGTACCTTGGCCACCTTATGCGAAGTGTTGACTCATTGGAAAAGACCCTAATGCTGGGAAGGATTGGGGGCAGGAGGAGAAGGGGACGACAGAGGATGAAATGGTTGGATGGCATTACTGACTCTATGGACATGGGTTTGTGTGGATCCTGTGAGTTGGTGATGGACAGGGAGGCCTAGCGTGCTGCAATTCATGGGGTTGCAGAGTCAGACAGGACTGAGTGACTGAACTGAACTGAAGGAAGACATGGTATTTAAAAAACAGTCTAAAGGTAATCTGAGTGAGGAGATTAAGTCATTGTACTTAAGGGAACAGATGTACATCACTGTAAAACATTCAGATTCATTCAAATAACTCTTTCACATTCCCTTATCAATGATAAATGTTGTCTCTAAAGGAATGTTGTCTATATTTTTTTTCTGATTACAGAAATTGTCCAAATTAGAACAAAAGTTTGAATCTACTTATCATTTTCAGACTGCAAACAATGATTGGGAGATAGGACAATAGTGTTCATGTTGATATCCCTCTGGCAAGTCTCTATTTTTTGAGTATACTTTTTGCTTTTTGTATTGAATGGTACAAACTTTAGAATAAATCATCTAAATAATGGCATCACTTTTCACTTATTGCCTAAAACTTGTTGAAATAGTCACAAGGCTGAAAATCCTGAGTTATCAAATCAGTATATCACAAGATTCAAGAAATGGTAATATAATAATGTAAATCAAAAGCCAGGAAGAAAACGTTATGATTTTTTTTAAGTATAATGTTAACATTATCAACTCACTAGACAACCTATAAATGGAAATACTAAATTTTGGTATTGTTTGCAGAATGCTTCTTATGGAAGTGAGATCTCTTTACAATCTAACTCTAGTAAGGGAGAATAGCTTGAGGTCTTTTTTTTTTTTTTCAACTGAATCTTGAAGTTTCTACTTTGTGATTTCTCCTCAAGTTATAAAACATTAATGAGCATTACAAGCACGATTTCACAAACTACAAATTAAAGTTCCAAAGCATTTAAAAAAGGTACATTTAAAGGCTTAAGAGCCTACATTTCTGATTACACAGAAGTTATCCCATGAGAGGTTTCTAAGTAAGGGCTGGCCAAAAAGGTCACTTGGGTTTTTCCATAAGATCTTATGGAAAACCTTGAATTTTTTTCAGCCAACCCAATAAAATCACAATGAAAACAAGGTAAAAAGTAACTGCATGATTATAGTATGGCCTGATCATAGCTGCTACTGTGCCTTGACAGCCGTGGAAAACATCTCCAAGGAAAAGCAGACTTTAAGGTCTCCCAGCAATAAATTAGATCCCCTTGTTTCTAAAATAATCTTTTAGAATCAATGAGCTATTGAAAGTGGCCACATATCCCACCAAAAATTGGTAAGATTGTTTTTGGCAAAATTATATCAAATAATAAAAACAAAACTTTATTTTGCATTCTGCCTCCATTCATGGAATTTGCAATCCAACAGGAAACATACAAACAATATCTGAAATACCAAGCTATAGCAGGATATAACAGAGTTATGAAACTGGGTTGTTTCCTCTCCTCATATGTTCCTCGTTTCTGACAGTGCAAATGGTAAAATGAGGATTTCTTAAAGTAAGATTTACAGCAAGGTAGAAAAACAAAGGTGGTTTTGAAATATTTTCATTTCTAGCTATTTTCTCCAAAATCCTAAGTGTCTGCGGAACTCAAAAGAATTTTGATTTCCCCCAAAGGCAGTAGATTCAAGGAAAGAGGGTTTTCCACAGTATAAAATAAATGCCCTAGCCTTTTGTTGATGGGGAAGGGATGGTGAGGTAGGAGTAAAAACAAAAGGAAAATCAAATGACATTACAAATCACAGCATGAGTGTCCAGAGTAAATGTTGAACAGGTTCACATCAAGAAAAGACAATCAAGAGACAGCTGTTCTTGATTAAGGACAAAGCTGTCCCACAGGACTACAGATAGTAGACCACACAAACTAACAACCCAAGCTTCACACAATCAAGTTTGGCTCAGGGAACAACCATTATCGTCTGCTATCATCTACAGAAGATTTCAGTTTATTATCAGCTAACACGCTGCCCAACAACCAAGCAGGAGGAGAGATGCCTGCCTCACAAATTGTACACATAGCACCCGAATCTCTTCTTGATATCATCTCTCCGCACTAAGCTTTAGGATTCTTCACTTCAAGCCAATACAACTTTGTAACTCAACTATACTTCAATTAAAAAATCTTCTTAAAGCTTAAGGATTCTTTTGAGCCCAAGAAGAAACAGGTGGTACACTGAAGACCTAGTAGGCGGGTAGGGCTGGCAAAATTGAAATAAGCCACGTTGAATCTGTGTTTAGACTTTTCCCCAATAATACAGTCCTTCTGTATCTTAAGAGGGAATTTACACTTTGGGGGTAATTTAGCCATGTATTAGGAGGTAGAAAGTCACACTTAAAAATCACTGCTTGAAAAAAAAAATACTGCAAATCATGTATACCTTCCTAGGGCTTATATATTACGTCAGGAATTTTAAGGAAAATGTTAAGCAATTTAATGGTAATTCAAAGCATACTTTTTATACATTAAAACAGAATAGACTCTTATTATGGAACAGAACTAAAGTACTAAGTATTACAGCCTTTACCTTCGAATTTAAAAATATTCCCTTCAACTCTGCCCTAGAGTTTAAGCTCCCGCTCCTCTGGGACTAAGATTCTTCAGTAGGAAATGAAATAAATGCTGTTACACAATAACATGTGAAATTCATTGTGAATCTTTAGGGTACTCTGTATCTTCTGGAGTAAAAAAAAAAAAAAAAAAAAACTTTAAAAACAATTGCATCAACAAAGTATGTTACAAACTACATAGTGAAAGGAGCAAATATTTATATAAACATGAGTTATTTAAAAAAATATGAAGAAGCACTTCATACTTCGATGTGGAAAGTTACTCCCTTCATCCTCATTTAGGTAAAAAGGATTTGGGTTGTTTTTCCCGACTTACCAGCTCGACATAGCAGCATCCCTCAACCCCTTGCAACCTCTCTCGGTTTCTTGGTTTTGTTCACAGAAGAGGAGCTGAAGACGAGTCCCGGCGCTTCCTCGGGGGCGCAATGGGTGCAACGACGGCAGATGATGGGGCCCTGCTGGGGTCAGGCCCCAGGTAGGCCCAGGCTCCGCCCGGGGCGGCACTGACGCGGGGTGGTGGCCGCGCGGCCGCAGCCTGCTCATCCTCACAGGCGCCGTCCTGCCTGAGCTGCCGGCCGCGCCTCACCAAGCCTGCACACCAGCACCTCCTCCGGCTCAGATCCACACCCGGGCCTTGATGTTCTGGTCCACAGACCCAAGCAGCTCCGTCTGCTAGGGGAGTCATGCCCGTAGTCTCAGGAACAACTGGCTTCTCAGCCCTTTCTTCTGAGGTGACTGCATCAGGAGGACCTCACTGGGCAACCCGGTCGGTGGCCGTCAGAAGCGTCTGCACGCACGACGGCGCTGCTTCTGCCGGGACTAGATCCGGAGCAGCTTATATACCGGGTACTCATCCACCATTGCCAGGTTACAGGCCACTCACAGCGAAACTTCAGTTGTTCCTTCCACCAATGCTAGTGCCAAGCAGCAAACCCTGGCACCCCGAGGCCTGTGCCCGCCATGGCCTACACACTTTCCAGCTTGGCTTAGACACAGTAATACCACTCCTCACGTCCTCCACAGGCGGCTCCATCAACTGCTGGCGATCATCCCAGGCATGGCGAATGACAAAAGGGAGGCCAAAGCAGCGGCTGAGGTCAAAGAGGCAGTCAGTCTTCTGCCTCTGTTCAGGTGTCCTGGTGAAGCTAGAGCTGGTACTCCTGCTCTGAATGCGTGGGCACCGACAGTCTTATCGAACGTGGGCAAGGGGGCAGTCTTGCCCTCCTCAGCTGCCTGTCGCCAGAACGGGCTCCATCCTTGCAGGCTGGGTTGGTGAATGGCATCCACTTCCAGGGCCACTCTTCTTGGAGCCCTACTTGGCCCTCGTGGTGTGGCGGCCTTGCCCAGTGTTACTGGATAGCAGTGGGACCACATCCTTCTTGTCAGAGTAGAGCGGCGGATAGACTTCCTGGTGCAAGTCCACAGACTTCCTGAAGGCCAGGGCCTCGCAGGACTTCTTGGACCTTTTCTTGTCTAGGTTGATAATCTCCTTCTTGCTGATGGTCCCAGAAGCCCCGTGCCTCTCTCATCCCCAAGTTCGAGAATGTCCTACACATTTACACCCACAGCCATGACGCCCAGGAGATGAGTGCCTGGAATCTCAACCTGCAGCCAGGTGGCTCCTCTATAGCCGCAAAACCATGGACCATTTTTTGGGGGGAAGGAGGAGGACGGGATGCAACCACCTTATTGAAATAAAATCTAATGAGACCTCAAAAGGGAGGGCTTAGACACCTCCCTTCAAGCTCAGGACCAAGTGCTAAGAATGGATTCTTTCAGGATGTTGTGGTCACAGAGGGCGTGCCCACCTTCGGCTTTTTCCCAGTGCTTGTATGGTGATTGTATCAGCCAACGTCGGCTAGCAGGCGGTAACCAAACCAGTCATTTGAATTGGAAAATTTTAATACGAAGAATTATCCATTCATCAGAGGGAATTTACTAATAAAAAGGGTAGAGAGACTCTAAAGAATACAGAAAAAACAGATGTAAGTGGCAGCCACTCCCGCTAGGACTAAAACAGCGTATTCAAGGAAGAGCATCTTGGGAGAAAGTCTCCCGGACTGAAGCTCAGAACCCTCTGGAGAAGGTGCAGCTGCCTCCCACCGCAGGGAGAGAATTTCCCTGAGGTGTTGAGCACCAGGCCTGGCCAGCCAGAAACTAGCGACACTAGGGAATTCCAGCAGCACCTCTAGGAAGCCACCAGCTAAGGAGAATGAGCAGCAGGTGGCTGAAACTTGCTGGGAAGCCCACTCTGAGGCGAGAACAAATCTCACTAGAAAGCTGCATCTGGAGTTCTGATAAAAGTTTCTAAGAAGCAACCCTCAGGGGGCACGCTTTTGAGTGACCCCCTCATGAGAAGGGCTGTTGAGCTGCATATCACTGGAGCAAACTGGGAAAACCACTGCATTCAGGAAGAAGGGTGTCCTTTCTCCTGTGGGACCCTTCTAGAACCTTCTACCATAATGCTAAACATTATCCCAAGTGTTAACTGATGACAGGGTCAACCTCTGATAGTACAAAGCAGGACAAAGGAGAACGGTTTAGGGGCTGAGGCTATACTTTGAAAACAGACTCATTGTCCTTTGAGATGACTCCAGCTATAATCCTTTAGCCATAAAGGAAGACAGCATCCACTTCAAAACTCTGCATGTCCATCTCTCACCTATACATAAACATTTTGGGGTCTGTGTCAGGGATTGGATTAGTATCAAGAAACATTTGCTTCTGGCCATTTCATTTCTTAGATGAAGGAGCAAATCAATAAGTAACAGTAGGTAATATAAGAGCATTAAAAAAAAACATTAAAAAGGTAAAAGAATGACTACAAGCTCTTTTTCTGAGATACTGGGACACTGTTTGATGGGGAAATCAATCCTGAATATTCATTGGAAGAACTGATGCTGAAGCTGAAACTCCAATACTTTGGCCACCTGATGCAAAGAACTGACTCACTAGAAAAGACCCTGATGCTGGGAAATATTGAAGGCGGGAGGAGAAGGGGACAACAATGGATGAGATGGTTGGATGGCATCACTGATTCAATAGACATGAGTTTGAGTAAGCTCTGGGGGTTAGTGATGGACAGGGAAGCCTGGTGTGCTGCAGTCCATGGGGTTGCAGAGTCCGACATGATGGAGCGACTGAACTGAACTGATTATCCTGTGCACACACGCTGTCGCTTCAGCTGTCCAACTCTGTGACCCTATGGACTGTAGCCCACCAGGCGCCTCTGTTCTTGGGATTCTCCAGATAAGAATACTGGAATGGGTTGCCATGCCCTTCTCCAGGGGATCTTCCCAACCCAGAGGTCAAATCCATGTCTCTTAGTCACCTGCGCTGGCAGGTTCTTTACCACTAGCAGCACCAGGGAAGCCCCTTATTATCCTGTATAGGTCATTGGGTCGGTTTGGTACAGTTTGATATCTAACAAGGTACATATGTATAATCTTTAATTGGATTGTGTCTACATTTAAGTTTTTATTAATAGGGTTAGATTACATCTGCCATATACCTTTTGCTTTCTGCCTAATATCTTCCTTATTCCTCTGTTCCTTCTTTACGTTAAGCATTTATGTGCCAAGTAATATTTTCAATGTAACATTGTAAATTTCTTTAATTATTTTCACTTTTTTAACAAGGGGTTTTCTTATTTGTTGCTCTGGGGATTTTTGTATCTATTTTGTTAGAATATACTCTAGATTTATATTGGAGTAATTCCACTGAGATACAGAATCATGAATTCTGAAGCGCTTGAGTTTTTCTGGTATTGTTATTTGCACTGCATCTATATATCATGCCAAGCCAACAATAAATTGTTCTAATTATTATCTAATTGTATTTCTTTTAAAGGAACTGAGAAAAGAAATGAGAGCAGGTATAGGTTTATAATACTTATCATATACATATTTATGTCTTCTTATGTACCTTTTCTGGTTCTCTACACTTGTCCCTGTAGCTTTGAATGACCACCTGGTGTCATTTCCTTAGTCCAATACAGCTTTGTTCCCACCCACATCCTTTGTGATGTTTTTGGCAAATAACATTTCCATATGTTTTTGACCAAACAGTACAATTATATACAATTATATTGCTTTATACAAGTTATTTTGTAGTTTTTTAAGAGAAGAGAAAATAATCACTTTACCACTTTTGTATTTCTCCAAAATTTAAGGATGAAATAATTTTTTGTATAAACCTTGAACTTTGAGTGACTTAGGAGCTGGAAATTCATAACTAGATCTTAATTAAGCGGGAGTAACTTGAGAAATGGAGATTCAAAAGAAAATGTGCAAGTGTTTCCTTTGATTACCCTCAAAGCATTAAGGAAATTACAATTTGAATGTGTTAAGCAGTCCTGCTCAGTTACTATATCCTAGTCTTTTCTTAAAAGTCCTATAAGCTATTTAAAATTCTAAAAGATGATGCTGTTAAAGTGCTATACTCAATATGTCAGCAGATTTGGAAGACTCAGCAGTGGACACAGAACTGGAAAAGGTCAGTTTCCATTCGCATCTCAAAGAAGGGCAATGCCAAAGAACATTCAAACTGCCAGGCAATTGCACTTATTTCATATGCTAACAAGGCTTCCCCAGCGGTACTAGTACTGAAGAATTCCACTGCCAGGGCAAGAGACATAAGAAACTCAGGTTCAAAGTCCGATCCCTGGCTTGGGAAGATCCCCTGGAAAAGGGCAGACACTCCAGTTTTCTTGCCTGGAAAATATTGGACACAGGTGCCTAGAGGGCTACAGTCCATTGTGTCTCAAAGAGTCAGAAAGAGTCAAAAGCGGCTTAACACACACACACACACACACACACACACACACACACACACACACACAGAGACACACACACATACACACTAGCAAGGTTATACTCAAAATCCTCCAAGCTAGACTTCAGCATTATGTAAACTAGGAACTTCCAGATGTACAAGCTGGATTTAGAAAAGGCAGAGGAACTAGAGATCAAATTGCCACCAATCACTAGATCACGGAGAAAACAAGGGAATTCCAGAAATATATCTATTGCTTCATTGACTATGTTTTAAAGCCTTTGACTATGTGGATTAAAACAAACTGGAAAATTCTTAAAGAGATAGGAATACCAGGCCACCTTCCTGTTTAAAAGAGAAAACGGTATTCAGGTCAAGAGGCAGCAGTTAACACCGGACATGGAACAACAGACTGGTTCAAAACTGGGAAAGAAGTGCGTCAAAGCTGTATATTGTCACCCTGCTTATTTAACCTCTATGCAGAGAACATCATATGAAATGCCAGGCTGCATGAATCACAGCTAGAATTAAGATTGCCAAGAGAAATATCATCAACCTCAGATATGCAGATAATACCAATGTAATGGCAGAAATCAAAGAGAAACTAAAGAGCCTCTTGATGAGGGTGAAAGAGGAAGTGAAAAGGCTGGCTTAAAAACTCAGATTTCAAATAACCAAGATCGTGGCATCCAGTTCTATCACTTCATGGCAAATAGAAGTGGAAACAATGGAAACAATGACAGATTTTATTTTCTTGGGCTCCAAAATCACTGCAGATGATAGACATGAATGTGAGCAAACTCCAAGAGATAGTGGAGGACAGCGGAGCCTGGCATGCTGCAGTCAATGGGGTCGCAAGTAGTCAGACATAACTTAGCACCTGAACAACAATATTCGGGAGGTCCAATGACCAAAACATAACTAACAGCCTAAGTTGATGACTTAATGATGTTGAAAAAGAAGCATTAGGCCTCGATGCTACAGTGCAGCATAAAAAGATTTTAGACCCATTTATCTGGCTGATTTAACAGCAGATTTCTCTGACAGTGAAGGGAGTGAAATAAAGGACCTGTTGCTGTATCATCCAGCCATGCATTTGTGATTTCAGTAGTTACAAACATTATTAGTCCATCTTCTCAGTTTTATTCTATTTTTTTTCACTGATCTGTAAAATTCGGGTATTATACATGAATAACACTCTCATGGAAGGTAAAAGAGGTCTTATCTGAAACAAGCACCACTTCTCATTTTACAACCATGATATCAAAAGAGACTTACACTCTGACCTTACATTTGAAAGACTATTGTATGT
>ML662369.1:9880-22673 GCA_007570785.1 Antilocapra americana | reverse complement strand
TATGACATTGCACCCACTCGACTGCAACATCACAACCATTCTCTCGATGATATCACACACATTGCATGTATGCATATCATATCCAACATAGGTATGTCATCATACGCAGTATATGGGTTTCGCTACTCATTCTCTTGGACATCACACACACTATATCTGACATCGCTTCCACAGTATCAGTGTCATTCGACCCACTGTACAGATGATAACACACAAACTCTATGCCCATCACACCCAGTACCTGTATGACGTCATATGCTCTCTTTGACGTCATATCCCCTCTTAATGACAGCACACCCCAGTGTTTCAAACATCAAATCAGGTGTATTCATGATATCACCCCCACTCTTAGGACTCCATGTCCACGGTATGACATCACATCCACTGTAATCATGACGTCACACCCACTCTATATGATGTCTCATCCACTTTATGGCATCACATTCAAGCGGCGTGTCAAATCACAGGCAATTTATCTGTGACATCACACTCACTATGTATATAATGTTATACCCACTAATGAAACATGAAGAGCCCTGTGGGGATGACAGCACAGCCACTCTATCTGAAATCACACCCACTCTATCTGACATGATCTCCACTGTATCCTTTCATCAAAACCACTATATGTATGACATCACACCCTCTATGTTTATGATGTCATACGTACTCTATACGCCATCACATCCTCTCTTTATGACGACACACCGCTACATTTATGACATCACATTCAATGTACTCATGACATCACCCCCAATGTATATGAAGTCACATCAAAGCTATATGAAATCACATCTTCTGTACTTGTGATACTGCATCAATCTGAGCCATCCAACCCATTGTATAGGTTAGATGACAAGTACCTACTGCATGACATCTTTCCCAATATATGTAGGCCGCCATATGAGCTCTTTATGACATCATATCCACTCATTCTCTTATCACACCACTGTATTTATGACATCACTTGCACTGTATTCATGCCATCACACCCACTATATGTGAAGTCCCATCCACTGTATATGACATCACATCTTCTATACAAATAACAGCACATCCCATACATGTGTCATCACACTGGGCATATGTATGACATCACATGCACTAGACTCAACATCACATTCGCTATTTATGACATTAAATCACAGTGTTTATGATATTGCACCCACTCGACTGCATCATCACAACCACTCTCTCGATGATATCACACACATTGCATGTATGCATATTATATCCAATATATGTATGACATCATACGCAATATATGGGTTTCCCTACTCAGTCTCTTGGACATCACACACACTATATCTGACATCACTTCCACTGTATCAGTGTCATTCCACCCACTCGAAAGATGATATCACAACCACTCTATTTCCATCACACCCACTTCATGTATGAACTCATATGCTCTCTATGACGTCACATTCCCTCTCTATGACATCACACCCAGTGTTTCAAACATCAAATCAGGTGTAGTCCTGATATCACACCCACTCTTAGGACTCCATGTCCTTGGTATGACATCACATCCACTGTAATCATGACGTCTCACCAACTCTAGAGGATGTCTCATCCACTTTATGACATCACATCCATGCTGCGTGTGAAACCACAGGGAATTTATCTGTGACATCACTCTCACTATGTCTATGACGTTATATCCACTAATGAGATATGAGGAGTTCTGTGTGGATGACAGCACAGCCACTCTATCTGACCTCACACCCACTCTATCTGGCATGATCTCCACTGTATCCTTTCATCAAAACCACTATACGTATGACTCACACCCTCTATGTGTATGATGTCATACGTACTCTGTATGCTATCATATCCCCTCTTTATGACGTCACACCACTACATTTATGACATCACACCCAATGTACTCTTGACATCACCCCCAATGTATATGAAGTCACATCAAAGCTATATGAAATCACATCTTCTGTACTTGTGATACTGCATCAATCTGAGCCATCCAACCCACTGTATAGGATAGATGACAAGTACCTTATGTATGACATTGTGCCCAATATATCTATGCCTTCATATGGGCTCTTTATGACATCATATCCTCTCATTCTCACATCACACCACTGTATTTATGACATCACTTGCACTGTATTCATGCCATCACACCCACTATATGTGAAGTCTCATCAACTGTATATGACATCACATCTTCTATACAAATAACAGTACATCCCATACCTGTGTCATCACACTGGGCATATGTATGACATCACGTGCATTAGACTCGACATCACATTCAATATTTATGACATTAAATCACAGTATTTATGATATTGCACCCACTAGACTGTATCATCACAACCATTCTCTCGATGATATCACACACATTGCATGTATGCATATCATATCCAACATAGGTATGACATCGTACGCAGTATATGATTTTCCCTACCCATTCTCTTGGACATCACACACACTATATCTGACATCTCTTCCACTGTATCAGTGTCATTCCACCCACTGTACAGATGATATCACACCCACTCTATGCCCATCACACCCAGTACCTGTATGACCTCATATGCTCTCTTTGACGTCATATCCCCTCTTTATGACAGCACACCTCAGTGTTTCAAACATCAAATCACGTGTATTCATGATATCACACCCACTCTTAGGACTCCATGTCCACGGTATGACATCACATCAACTGTAATCATGACGTCACACCCACTCTATATGATGTCTCATCCACTTTATGGCATCACATCCAAGCTGCGTGTGAAATCACAGGCAATTTATCTGTGACATCACACTCACTATGTCTATGACGTTATATCCACTAATGAGATATGAGGAGCCCTATGGGGATGACAGCACAGCCACTCTATCTGACATCACACCCACTCTATCTGGGATGATCTCCACTGTATCCTTTCATCAAAACCGCTATACGTATGACATCAAACCCTCTTTGTGTATGATGTCATACGTACTCTATATGCTATCACATCCCCTCTTTATGTCGTCACACCGCTACATTTATGACATCACTTCCAATGTACCCATGATGTCACTCCCAATGTATATGATGTCACATGAAAGCTATATGCAATCACATCTTCTGTACTTGTGATACTGCATCAATCTGAGCCTTCAAACCCACTGTATAGGTTAGATGACAAGTACCTTGTGTATGACATCGTGCCCAATGTATCTATGCCATCATATGGGCTCTTTATGACATCATATCCACTCATTCTCACATCACACCGCTTTATTTATGACATGACTTGCACTGTATTCATGCCATCACACCCATTGTATGTGAAATCCCATCAACTGTATATGACATCACATCTTCTATACAAATAACAGCACATCCCATACCTGTGTCATCACACTGGGCATATGTGTGACATCACATGCACTAGACTCGACATCACATTCACTATTTATGACACTAAATCACATTATTTATGACATTTCACCCACTCGACTGCTCCGGCTGCTAGCCGGACGCAGTCGCTCTTGCCCACAGAGCAATCAACGTGAGCTCCGAATCCACTTGAAAACGGATGGAAGGGTGGTGGGACAAGATGCGTGAAGAATGGCAGCAAGACAAAAGTTCTGATCAAGCTGCAAAACTTTATTGACCACAAGGCGATTATATATGGGAAGGAGGGGAGGGAGTGGGAAAAGGGAGGGGGGAGTTCTGTTGGGCATGTAAGGAATACGTGTCTTGTGGGCGATTGGCCAGTCGGATATATGTTCGCCTCATGTTCCTTTTAGTGATTTGCCAGTCGAATGTATAGTTGGCACGTAAGCAGCGCCTTATATGGCAGCAGGCTTGGAGTGTTCCGACCGTAATGGCTCTGGCTGATCGCCTCAGCCGGCCATGCCCCAACATCTCTTCCCTTTTTGTTTTGTAAGGCGAGGAGTCTGGTTTTGTTTGGATATTGACTGGCTAGGGGAGCCAGTGGCCAAGCTCCTCCTGAGCTCTGCATAGAGCTTAATGGACACCGTTTTTTGGAGGGAAGGATTTTGGTGTCAACCTCCATGCAAGCTCGCTTACCTCGCAGGAGGCTCGAGAGTGGCCTCTTTGGTGGAGGCCCCTCCTTGCGGTACTTTGTCGCGCACCTAGCGGTGTCCATTGCAGCAACTGGGCCACAATGCAGACTCTCGAGAATCACGCAGCTCCCGTCGGAGAGGGTCTTGATAACTTTCATGGTCGAGCATTTCTAACTAATTGGTGATAGTGGATCTGGATGGGTCTCCCTAGTATGTCGTTAAGCTGGTCTTTGACAAGTGTCGTGACACGCCTCAGAACCCAGGGGGCAAAGGTGAGAAGCAGGAGGACAGTGATCAGGAGCCCAAGAAGGGAAAGGAGATAGGGGAGTAGTCCATTAAGGCATGTCAGAAAGGAATTCTCTATTAGCGTTTTCCTTCTTTTTTCTAGATCTTCTTGTAGCCTTTTTATTTTATCTCGGACAATGCTGGATTTGTTGGCATAGAAGCAGCAGCGTTCCTGTAAGGCAAGGCAGATACCTCCCTGTTCTGAGGTGAGAAGATCTAAGCCTCGTCTGTGTTGAAGGACTATTTCTGCTGGGGAGTCTAGTTGATCTTGGATATCACTAATGGTGCTGGATATGGCCTGGACATCATCAATGAGCTGCTTAGAGAGCTGTGAATATGAATCAACTGCATATCCTAGGCCTGCAGATCCCGTAGCTATCGCTCCAGAGATTCCTAACCCAGCAAGCAAGGGGATAATGGCTAGGGCTCTTTTGTGCCGTCCCGCAAGGTGGTGAAAAGCGGGAACGGGAACAGGCCCATTTCCTGGAATGATATCTATGTCTGGCAGCAGGGTGGCTAGGGCGCCCAGCCCTGTCCATGAGGAGGGTATGGCGGTATAGGCTTGATTGTTTCCGCAAACGAATGCCTTTCCTGGTCCGGGGCATAGGAGGGTGGTGTAGCTAGAGGTATAGTTAAACACAGAGCTACATTTGGTAAAGGCAGCGAAACCAACGGGGATATCTGTGGAATCATTGCGCGGGTGTTTGTAGATGCAGGGGGAGAATGAAAACAGTGTAGGTTGGACCCTGAAGGGCAGGCCGAGAGTGCAGTTTTGGTCAATAGTGTTGAGGTCTGATGTATTAACGGAGACAGCCAGGGGCATGGGCGTGCCTTGGCTGAGACATAGCCAGCAGTCTTGGGCTAGACTGGGGTTAGAGATGTTAAGCGCCCGGTGGGTGGCTGTCAAAATGTCTATTGTTCAAAAGTGAGGTGTTTAAGGAAGGCGCTTTCGCTTTCTCCAGAGCCAAAAAGCCATTCGGCCAGTTTTCGTAAGCGACTAATGAAATCACTATATGGCTCATCATGGCCCTGTCTGATCTTTGCAAGGGAGGTAGTGGCAGCGCCTTTCTAGGGAAGGCGTTTCCACGCTTTAACACGTGCTGACTGAATTTGTGTTAGTAACCCGGGGGTAAATTGAGGCTGTTTTTCCTTATGTTGGTAGGGGTCAGAACCAAGGAACTTTTTGAGAGTCCAACCTTTTGAGGAGGGCTTACGTGAATTGCGTTCAACAAACTGTTCGGAAGCCTCTTCATATTCACTTTTCCAAAGTATAAAATCACCGCCGCTTAGGGCAGCCTTGGCTAGGAAGAACCAATCATTGGGTGTAAGCCATCGATCACTAAGGTTTTCAATCAGGACAATAGTGAAGGGGGCAGTGGGGCCATAGTTGGCCACTGCCGCTTTGACCTTTTCTAGCGTTTTTAAGCTGAGCTTTTTGTAAGTATGGGGGGATGGTGGGACTGGGGGCTCATCATCGTCAGGAGCCAAGTGTTCTGATTCTTCTTCATCATGATCACTAAGTGGGGGGTCGTGAGCACTGGGCCCAGGGCTTTGAGAGTCTGTCGCCTCATGAGGCGGAGGCTGAGCCTGGCTCCTAGTTACTGGGAAGGCTAAGAGCTCTTGGGGGGCGGAGACAGTCAGGTCGGCGAGTTCTTTGGCTACCGCTTTAACATCTCAGATGAAAATCAGGGCTTCTTGAAGGGAAGTTGTTTGGGGGAGGGGAGTTTGGTTGATGGGTGGAGGCTCAGTGTTATGCAGAATAGGAGCTGGAAGGCGGGCTGTGTTGGGAGTGGTGGGCGTAACTGGGTGGGTGGGAAAATATGGCGTTGGCACAAAGGGCAGGAGCGCAGAGCTGTGTAAGATGGCGGCTGAACCGGGCGGAGGCGCGGAAGCGGGCGGCGGTGGAGAGGCATTAAGCGTAGCTTGTTTAAAACAGCGGCTGTGGCGGGAGCGGCAGGGGCAGAGGAAGAGGTAGGCCAGTCAGGGCCGTTATAGTGGGCTGCCTCATCTTCTAGATTAGCTCGGTCAGCAGGGGGCAGCTGATCGTCTGTGTCCGTGCTGGTTATTCCTTTTAGGTCTTTAAGATAGGGGTATATAGCAGTAGGATTTGGATTTCTCTCAATATTGATAGAAATCGAGGGACAGTTTGAGAGGGCCCGTGAGGGGGGGGGGCGAGTAACGGTAGTGGCGCTGGAGTTATTTGGGTGTATGGGGTCGCTTTGTATAAGATCTTGGGTAGAGGGCGCTCTAGAGGGGGGACGGGAGTGGCGGGAAAGGATTCTTTGTCCTTCCTGACAAAGGTGCTGAATGTCTGGGGTATGGCCCTGGTTGGTGAGAATATCTTTTATAAGATTGTAGTAGTTAAAGGTGGTGATAGGCACAGTCTGGGGACCAAAGACACGATAATAGTCATTAAGGCAATCTCCGACACGATTCCACATACGAGTGTCGATAGTACCCTCTTGAGGGAATCAGGGGCAGGTCTTAAAAATAAAATGAAAAAACGAAACTAAATCTTTTTTATGAACCCAAATTCTTCTCACCTAGAGGGATTTTTTAAGCTGGCTAATAAAAACATCATCTTTCGAACATGCTTGTCCCATGATTAATACTTACCTGACGGAATGCCGCCATCGAGGGGGGGGGACTCTCTCCGGAGTCGTCTCAGGAGCGGGTAATCGTGGTGCTCCTTGCTGGGACTGGTCAACGGTGATGGCGGTCCGTCCAAGTGGCTTTTGGGCCCCACGTTGGGCAACACTTGCTCCGGCCGCTAGCTGGGCACAGTCGCTCTGGCCCGTAGAGCACTCAACGTGAGCTCTGAATCACCTGAAAATGGAAGAAAGGGGGGTGGGATAAGAGGCGCGAAGAACGGAACCAAGACAAAGGTTCTGATCAAGCTGCAAAACTTTATTGAGCACAAGGCGATTATATATGGGGAGGAGGGGAGGGAGTAGGAAAAGGGAGGGGGGAGTTATGACGGGCATGTAAGGAATACGTGTCTTGTGGGTGACTGGCCTGTCGGATATACGTTCGCCGCATGATTCTTTTGGTGATTTGACAGCCGACTGTATAGCTGGCACGTAATAAGCGCCTTATATGGCAGCAGGCTTTGAGTGTTCCGACCGTAATGGCTCTGGCTGATAGCCTCAGCCAGCAGGGCCCCAACACTCGACTGCATCATCACAACCACTCTCTCGATGATATCACACACATTGCATGTATGAATATCATATGCAATATATGTATGCCATCATATGCAGTATATGGGTTTCCCTACCCATTCTCTTCGACATCACACACACTATATCTGACATCGCTTCCACTGGATCAGTGTCATTCCACCCACTGTAGAGATGATATCACACCCACTCTATGCCCATCCCACCCAGTACCTGTATGACCTCGTATGCTGTCCATGATGTCATATCCCCTCTTATGACATCACACCCCAGTGTTTCAAACATCAAATCAGGTGTATTCATGGTATCACACTCACTCTTAGGACTCCATATACAAGGTATGACATTCCATTCACTGTAATCATGACGTCACACTCACTCTATATGATGTCTCATCCACCTTAGGACATCACATCCAAGCTGCGTGTGAAATCACAGGCAATTTATCTGGGACATCACACTCACTATGTCTATGACGTTATATCCACTAATGAGACATCAGGCACCCTGTGGGGATGACAGCACAACCACTCTATCTGACGTCACACCCACTCTATCTGACATGATCCCAACTGTATCCTTTCATCAAAACCAGTATACGTATGATATCACACCCTCTATGTGTATGATGTCATACGTACTCTACATGCCATCACATCCGCTTTTTATGACGTCACACCGCTACCTTTACGACATCACATCCAATGTACTCATGACGTCAACCCCAATGTATAAGACGTCACATCAAATCTATATGAAATCACATCTTCTGAACTTGTGATACTCCATCAATCTGAGCCATCAAACCCACTGTATATGTTAAATAATAAGTACCTTATGTACGACATCGTGCCCAATGTATCTAGGCCGTCATATGGGCTCTTTATGAAATCATATCCACTCATTCTCTTATCACACCACTGTATTTATGACATCACTTGCACTGTATTCACGCCATCACACCCACTATATGTGAAGTCCCATCAACTGTATATGACATAACATCTTCGATACAAATAACAGCAATCCCATACCTGTGTCGTCACACTGGGTATATGTATGACATCACATGCACTAGACTTGACATCACATTCACTATTTATGACATTAAATCACAGTGTTTATGACATTGCACCCACTCGACTGCATCATCACAACCACTATCGCGATGATATCACACACATTGCATGTATGCATATGAGATTAAACATAGGTATGCCATCATATGCAGTATATGGGTTTCCCCACCCATTCTCCTGGACATCACACACACTATATTTGACATCGCTTCCCCTGTATCAGTGTCATTCCCCCCACTATACAGATATCACACCCACTCTATGCCCATCCCTCCCAGTACCTGTATGACATCATATCCTCTCTATGACGTCATATCCCCTCTTTATGACATCACACGCCAGTGTTTCAAACATCAAATCAGGTGTATTCATGATATTACACCCACTCTTAGGACTCCATTTCCACGGTATGACATCACATCCACTGTAATCATGACGTCACACCCACTCTCTATGATGTCTCATCCACTTTATGGCATCACATCCGTGCTGCATGTGAAATCACTGGCAATTTTTCTGTGACATCACACTCACTATGTCTATGATGTTATATCCACCAATGAGACATCAGGAGACCTGTGGGGATGACAGCACAACCACTCTATCTGACATCAAACCCACTCTATCTGACATGATCTCGAATGTATCCTTTCATCAAAACCACTACACGTATGACATCACACCCTCTATGTGTATGATGTCATACGTACTCTATATGCCATCACATCCACGCTTTATGACGTCACACCGCTACATTTATGACATCACATTCAATGTACTCATGACGTCACCCCCAATGTATATGAAGTCACATCACAGCTATATGAAATCACATCTTCTGTACTTATCATACTGCATCAATCTGAGCCATCCAACCCACTGTATAGGTTAGATGACAAGTACCTTATGTATGACATCGTGCCGAATATATCTATGCCGTCATATGGGCTCCTTATGACATCATATCCACTCATTCTCACATCACACCACTCTAATTATGACATCACTTGCACTGTATTCATGCCATCACACCCACTATATGTGAAGTTCCATCAAATGTATATGACATCACATCTTCTATACAAATAACAGCACATCGCATACCTGTGTCATCACACTGGGCATATGTGTGACATCACATGCACTAGACTCGACATCACACTCACTATTTATGACATTAAATCACAGTATTTATGAGATTGTACCCACTCGACTGCATCATCACAACCATTCTTTCGATGACATCAAACACATTGTGTGCATGCATATCATATGCAACATAGGTATGACATCATACTCAGTATACGGGTTTCCCTACCCATTCTGTTGGACATCACACACACTATATGTGACATCACTTCCACTGTATCAGTGTCATTCCACCCACACTACAGATGATATCACACCCACTCTATGCCCATCACACCTAGTACCTGCATGACGTCATATGCTCTCTATGACGTCATATCCACTCTTTATGACATCACATCCCAGTGTTTCAAACATCACATCAGATGTATTCATGATATCACACCCACTCTATATGATGTCTCATCCACTTTATGACATCACATCCAAACTGCGTGTGAAGTCACAGGCAATTTATCTGTGACATCACACTCACTATGTCTATGACGTTATATCCACTAATGAGACATCAGGAGCCCTGTGGGGATGACAGCACAACCACTCTATTTGACATCACACACACTCTATCTGACATGATCTTCACTGTATCCTTTCATCAAAACCACTACACGTATGACATCACACCCTCTATGTGTATGATGACATACGTACTCTATATGCCATCACATCCCCTCTTTATGACGTCACACCGCTACATTTATGACATCACATCCAATGTACTCATGACGTCACCCCTAATGTATATGAAGTCACATCACAGCTATATGAAATCACATCTTCTGTACTTGTGATGCTGCATCAATCTCAGCCATCCAACCCACTGTATAGGTTAGGTGACAAGTACCTTATGTATGCCATCGTGCCCAATATATCTATGCCGTCATATGGGCTCTTTATGACATCATATCCACTCATTATCACATCACACGACTGCATTAAGGACATCACTTGCACTGTACTCATGCCATCACACCCACGATATGTGAAGTCCCATCAACTGTATATGACATCACATCTTCTATACAAATAACAGCACATCCCATACCTGTGTCATCACACAGGGCATATGTAAGACATCACATGCACTTGACTCGACATCGCATTCACTGTTTATGATATTAAATCACAGTATGCATGACATTGCACCCACTCGACTGCATCATCACAACCATTCTCTCGATGATATCACACACATTGCATGTATGCATATCATATCCAACATAGTTATGACATCATACGCAGTATATGGGTTTCCGTACCCATTCTCTTGGACATCACAAACACTATATCTGACATCGCTTCCACTGTATCAGTGTCATTCCACCCAGTGTACAGATGATATCACACCCACTCGAGGCCCACCACACCCAGTACCTGCATGACGTCATATGCTCTCTATGACGTCATATACCCTCTTATGACATCACACCCCAGTGTTTCCAACATCAAATCAGGTGTATTTATGATATCACTCCTTTCTTAGGACTACATGTCCACGGTATGACATCACATCCACTGTAATCATGACGTCACACCCACTCTATATGATGTCTCATCCACTTTATGACATCACATCCCAGCTGCGTGTGAAATCACAGGCAATTTATCTGTGACATCACACTCACTATGTCTATGCCGTGATATCCACTAATGAGACATCAGGAGCCCTGGGGGATGACAGCACAACCAGTCTATCTGATGTCACACACACTCTATCTGACATGATCTCCACTGTATCCTTTCATCAAAACCGCAATACGTATGACATCACACTCTCTATGTGTGTGATGTCATACGTACTCTATATGCCATCAAATCCCCTCTTTATGACGTCACACCGCAACATTTATGACATCACATACAATGTACTCTTGACGTCACCCCCAATGTATATCAAGTCACATCAAAGCTATGTGAAATCACACCTTCTGTACTTGTGATGCCGCATCAATCTGAACCATCCAACCCACTGTATAGGTTAGGTGAAAAGTACCTTATGTATGCCATCATGGCCAATATATCTATGCCATCATATGGGCTTTTTATGACATCATATCCACTCATTCTCACATCACACCACTGTATTTATGACATCACTTGCACTGTACTCATGCCATTACACCCACTATATGTGAAGTCCAATCAACTGTATATGACACCACATCTTCGATACAAATAATAGCACATCGCATACCTGTGCCATCACACTGGGCATATGTATGACATCACATGCACTAGACGTGACATCACATTCACTATTTATGACATTAAATCACAGTATTTATGATATTGCACCCACTTGACTGTGTCATCACAACCATTCTCTCGATAATATCACACACATTGCACATATGCATATCATATCCAACATAGGTGTGACATCATACGCAGTATATGGGTTTCCCAACCCATTCTCTTGGACATCACAAACACTATATCTGACATCGCTTCCATTGTATCAGTGTCATTCCACCCACTGTACAGATGATATAACACCCACTCGATGCTCATCACACCCAGTACCTGCATGACGTCATATGCTATCTATGACGTCATATACCCTCTTATGACATCACACCCCAGTGTTTCCAACATCAAATCAGGTGTATTCAAGATATCACCCCCACTCTTAGGACTCCATGTCCACGGTATGACATCACATCCACTGTAATCATGACGTCACACCCACTCTATATGACGTCTCATCCACTTTATGACATCACATCCAAGCTGCGTGTGAAATCACAGGCAATTTATCTGTGGCATCACACTCACTATGTCTATGACGTTATATCCACTAATGAGACATCAGGAGCCCTGTGGGGATGACAGCACAACCACTGTATCTGACATCACACACACTCTATCTGACATGATCTCCACTGTATCCTTTCATCAAAACCAGTATACGTATGACATCACACCCTCTATGTGTATGATGTCATATGTACTCTATATGCCATCACATGCGCTCTTTATGACGTCACACCCCTACATTTATGACATAACATCCAATGTACTCATGACGTCACCCCCAATGTATATGAAGTCACA
>SRVM01022216.1:0-16584 GCA_007570785.1 Antilocapra americana | reverse complement strand
GGGGGAGGGACTGGCAACTATATTCTTGTGATCACAGCTGATGCTTCTCTCTCTCCTGTGGAGACCATGTCTGTGCTGTCTTTTTCAGGTATGTAGGGGGTTAGTCTGACTTTAAGCAGTCCACTGGTAGATGATTTGGCTTGTGTTTTTGTATTGCTTTTTGTGTGGTGGTAGGCACCAGCTCTGCATAGTAGAGGCTTTTGGGTGGAATTGTCTTAGTTTCACACGGAGGCCTTCATAGAGACTCTCACCAATTATAGTCACTAAAGCCTGGGATACTCTGGCAGTCTATGATCTGGATAAGCTGCTGAAACACAAGATAATATGGCAAACTTTTTGCCAGAGAAACAAGATCACATAGTAAAATATTCGACTAAGGAAAAAAGGAAGACAGACAAATGGTAAGAAATCAAATCCAAACAAAAACGAAAAAAACATAAGCAATAACCACAATGTGGAAGAACACAGAATCAACAATGGAAATAAGCAAATAACTTGCAAGACTTCAAACAACACCAGAGTAGAATGCCACCTGGAGAATAAAGAAAAAAATCTGACAAAAATGACAAGAGCTCTCCAAAAGAACAACAAAAAATCACAGTTAATATATAAATATTTCTTCATTAAAATAAAAGTGACCAAAAACCAATAACATTCACAGAAAGCAGCAAAACACAGTACATGATATATATAAGGAAAAAATAAAAATATATGATTTAAACAATCTTAAAATACCAAATAAGCAACAATAATATGAAACCTATAAATGAGAAAAAGAGTGAACCAACCACACAACATAGCAAAACATTGTAAGTATAATGAATGTTACCTAGGTTCCCTGCTGTCAGTGTTCCTGTCCTGATCATGAACCAGAGCACATCTTCACCTCTCGAGAAAGCTCACCCTAATGTGTGAAGAACTGAATTCTGGATCTTCAGAAGGGACAGGTCAGACTCTAAAATGGGATAAGTCCTACTAGTTCTAAGTTCTGCTAGATCCTGGATATTTTCATTCATTGGAAATCTGTAGCTCTTTTTGTATCCCATAGACAAAGTGTCTGCAACCACGGGCAGAAAAGTTATGGCCATAATGGGATTGGTTTGTAGCCTGTGGTGGCAGAAGCATGAGTGGTAGTTCTGGTTAGTCTTTCTCTATTGTGTGATAGCAGGTCTTAGCCTGTGAGAAGAGGAGTGTATTCACAGGGGTTACCCTACATTGGTGTGACTGAGCCCTTAGGTCCTGTTTCTCTGTTAGACTGTAATTTCTCAAAAGGCATTTCTTTCTGATGTCACAGATGTCCGAGATGCATCATTGCATCTCCACATAGTCAAAAGGAGTTCCATCCCAGGTTGTCTTTCTCAAGCCCATGTTTCATCTTCCCGTTCCTATGCACACTGGTTGACTATGCATTGTAGCTTGGGGCATGTAGGACCACAACACATATCCTCTGTTTATTTTCACTCTAAACAGACCGTATTTCTTCAGCTTCTTCACTTTGTTTCCTTTCAGTCAAAAGTAATTTACGTTTAATGAAGTTACTTGCCTGAATCCTCAGTCTATTCCGTGCTTCTCCATCTCCCACCCTAAGACACAGGTTTGTTTCTATTCCTCTCGTATTTCTTCTCCCATCTTCCCTCCATTCTTCCCAGTTATGTCTATTTTCCACATAGTACTCTCCATTGAGCAAGGTCTTCTGGTAATATCCAATTGCTGCTCTGGGGGAACTGTTTGCTTTGTAGAAGTATTATTTGTAATGCCTCCATGGGAGAGTTGCACTCCATGTCCTCTTATTTTCTGATGAAATGGAACTTCTGATTTTCTTCCTAGGGAACCTCCTTAACTCCTTTACACATGCCACTTAAACAACAAATTAGGTAATCTGTTTAATGGGAGGTTACATACATACAGACATCTGTGATACATCATTGCCTTTGAACAAACAAATATGCAGTTATTTTTCCTGAAATTGCTATTGAGGAATTTTCATCAGCTGGAGGAAACATAGTTATTTTTTACATAAGAGTTAATACACTAATTTGGCTCAAAATGAGCCAGTTCCTGAAAATATCTGGCTATTTGTCAAACTGTCCAGAAATTTTCCCAGAACAAAGCCTCCTTATTTCTCCTCTCAAAACTTAACTTTTTCAAGAGGGTGTCAATGGTCAGAGATCTGGATTGGCAAAATGTCTTTCTAATGTTTCAGGCAAACTTACTTGAGTGGCATTTCCTTCTCCAAGGGCTCTTTCCAACCAAGGGAATGAGCCCTGGTCTCCACATTGCAAGCTGTTGCTTTACCAACTGAGCTACAAGGGAAGCCCATAGGAAGATGGCAAGAGCCCAGGAATGTAATGATAGCTTGAAAGAGAAAGAACGAAAAAGAAAATACAAAAAGCAAACAAACAAGCAAAAAAGGCAGGTGCAATAAGTCATTTAGTCTTTTCCCCAACTTTTCTTTATTGTGTTGGTTTTGGCATGCATTGACATGAATCCGCCATGGGTATACATAAGTTCGCCTTCCAGAATTTCCGTCCCTCCTCCCTCCTGATTCCCTCTCCCTTGGTCATCCTGGTTCACCAGCCCCGAGCATCAAACATGGGCTGGCGATTGATTTCATATATGATAATTAACATGTGTCAAAGTCATTCTCCCATATTATTCCACCCTTGTCCTCTTCCACCGAGAACACGAGACTATTGTATACATCTGTGTTTCTTTAGCTGTCTGCCTGGCAGGGTTCTCGTTATCATCTTTTTAAATTCCATATATATTATTATTAGTATACTTTATTTTTGTTTATCCTTGTAAACGTTAGTTGCAGTTTGGGTCATATAAAAAGCAAGACAATCCCATGCAGTCATCTTCATCTCTTTTATTGCCTCTGTTAATGGGTTAGACTGCATGTGAAAGCATCCATTCTCGTCTGACTGTTTATGACCCCATGGACTGTAGTCTATCATTTCCTTCTTCAGGGGATCTTTCCGACCAAGGGATTCAACCTGGGTCTCCCCCATTGCAGGCAGATGCTTTATCATCTGAACCACTAGGGAAGCCCTTAGACTGTGTGGATCACACCAAATTGTGGAAGATTCTTGGAGAGATATGAATATAAAACCACCATATTGTGCATGTAGGTCAAGAAACAAAGGGGGAATGGACAAGAAATGATGACTGGTAGAAAGTAGAAAAGGAAATGCATCAAAGCTATATATAGTCCCCCCAGCATATTTGACTTCTGTGCAGAGTACATCATGGATAGCAACTTGCTGAAAGAATCTGAAGCTGGAAACAAAATGACTGCGAGAAGTATGAATGACCTTAGTTAAAAGATGACAACATGCAAATCACTGAGAAACACTAGGAACTGAAGCAATCTCTGATGAAGATGAAGGGAAAAGCTGGATTAAAACCCAATAAGCAAAGTATCAAACAGAAAAAAAAATATGGTCATGGAATTTGGTCCCATCATTATGAGATCTAGCAGTGGGAAACAGTTGACTCAGTGAAAGTTTTCATTTTCTTGACCTCTGATATCACTGGGGGAAATACCTACAGCAAGGATGAAAACCTATGATTAATCTAGACACCTTATTAATAAGCTGAGCATTTACTGAAAATATTTGAATAGTCAAAGTAGATTTTCAGGAGTAACATATGGAGGAGTGAGCAGAAGCTCAAGCATTGAGTACCACAAGGTCTATGTTTTGAAACAGTGGGGCTGGGGAGGAAGGTGAGAGTTCCATGGTGAGCATCGAGTTGAAAACATTAATGCAGGAAGGAAATAAACTCTGATGATTCACGAAAGGACTAATGCTGAATGTGAAGAGGCAATATACTGGCCACCTGAGGCCAAGAGCAAAATCACTGAGAGGAAACTGATACTGGGGAAGACTGAGGGCCAAAGAGGAAGGGGATGACAGAGGGTGAAAAGGCTGCAAAGCATCATTGACTCAAAAGCCATGTGTCTGAAAAAATTCTGGGCGATTTGAAGGACAGGAGAGCCTGGGGTTCTTGCTGCACATGGAGTCACAAAGATTCAGACAGAAAGAGTGTCTGCTGCTGCTGCTTCTAAGAGCCTTCAATTGTTTCCAAATCTGTGACACCCTGGAGATGGCAGCCCACCAGTCTCCGCCTTCCCATAGGATTCTCCTGGCAAGAACGCTGGAGTGGGTTGCCATTGGCTTCTTTACTGAGTGTCAGAACATCAAAAAATTGGTATTGGCAGTGCTCGGGAGATGGTTCAGATAGCATTTTAACTCTCTCATTGTACCTATGACAAAAAGATCACAGCCCTTGTAAGTTTCTTTCCTTTTGTCCCTCAAAATGTACTTCTCATAAATGTCTTTTGAGATCTTTCCAGAGAAGGAGAACTGCAGATCTGTGTGGTATGCTGCGACGGAAACATTATCCCGCATGCCAATTTGATCTACAGATCTGCTAGATCTGCCCAGCTTCTGATGTGTTAATAGGTATGGTTTGTGATGATAAGAATGGGGTGAGTGGTAAACAATCTGATAGCTTCTCACTGAAACTGTGTAATCTCAGGAGACATATCTTTGGCTTTACTATCCTAGTCACCCTTAGGAATGCTTACAACGATGTAAGCAGGATGAGCCTGCATGTAGGTAGGTGTCTAGATCCATTTTGACTCGGCCCCTGCCTTCTCTGTGAATAGACAATTCCTCTTCTCTTAATGTCCCAGTATTTGCCCTCAGATGAAGGTTGAGGATTGTGAAAGTGTGTGAATGCATGGGAAAGCCCAGCAAACCTGAACACAGGGAGTATACAGTATTCCTCTTTGAATCAGATCTTAAGACTTTTTGCTTTATAGATTTGCACTATGAATGCATCACTAACATTCGTAAGTTACTTATATGATGATTGTCACACAGAGTTGAGGACAGAAGACCTGTATAATCAGCATCTTAGCAGTGTTGTGGGGCTTGGACACTTAACGTACTATGTAAGAAGAATATGAGCCATCTTATAACTTCCTTCTATTTGAACTATCTGTCTGATATATTGGAAAAGGGAAAGGTCACTTCTACCATATGGGAACAGAATTCCATATTTTATCCTTGGTTTCTTTTGATTCCTAAGAATGTTCTTCATTATGCATGAGTGTGCAGCTTCCTATAGGGAGGTCATATTCCTATTACAGGAAGGCCAGTTTGAACCTTCAGGCATCTGCTTAGACTTCAATGATACTGCCATATTAGAGAGTGCGTGTCTTGTTATTGCCAGATATAATGAACATCTAAGGTCCCAATCAACCTCTGCTGGACTGATTGAGTGAGTACCATAGTGTTTAACCATATTTGGATGGAATAGCTTGGTTACTATTGAAATGCTTTCAGCCTTTGAAACTCATGCATTTATCTTTCATTTTGGAAAGAGAAAACAGACTTGTGAATGGGCTTTTTAGTTTGTGCCTCTTTGTATTTTTGAATGAATCATTTCTTCATCTGAAATATCTAGCATAAAAGGCCAAAAGAGAACTCAGTGATACACTCACAAACACATTCTTAATCTGATCCACACACACACGAGCACAGACACAAGCATATACTCCAAACACAATTACAAATGGAAAATAAATCCCAAGGACTCACTTAAGGACACCTATGAACTTCACAATGTTTCTCTGTTATTTCTTACTAGGATTAAAGTTGGAATTTATTTTGTAGTTGAATGATTTCCCTCCAGTGACATTTTGAATCAGAAAGTTTTAAAATACATACCTTTGTTTTGCATTCCATGTGATCTTAGAATATTTTGCATATAAGGGTATTCTGTGCTTTGTTAAAATGAAAATAATATTGTAGATAACAATACTGAAGTCATATTGATCTCTTTAAGCTCTGCAGTTACACATTTGCTTGTTACATATTAAGTATCCAATTTCATCCTCTGACTTCCTCCCATCATTTTCTTTAGCTTTTTGCCATAATCTTCTTCTTTTATTTCACTTCATTTTTATTCCTGTGTTATTTATTTTATTTTTTTTATTGTAACAAATTCAGGAAATGATTTTTTTTTCTTTACATTATTATGTTGATGTTGCCATACATTGACATGCATCTGCCATGTGTTATAAGTTTTCCCTTTCCATAACACCCCTACCTCCTCCCTACCCATTCTGTCCCTCAGGGTCTTCTTGGTACACCTGCTCTGAGCACGCTGTATCATGCATCATACCTGGGTTGGTGATTCATTTCACGTACTACTGTTTTCAAGTTTCAGGGTCATTTTCCCATGTCATTCCACCCTTGTTCTCTCCCATAGAGTCCACTTAATGTTTTGTTTTCACTTTTACTCTATAGACACGAATTATTAAATCAATAAGTAAAGGAAACAAAACTGAATTCATGTACAATGTTTCCTTAAAGTATTGAGTTATTTCCTCTATAAGCTTTTGAAATTAAAGATACTGATATATTAAACAACCTAGATGCCCATCAACGGATGAATGGATAAGAAACTGTGGTACATATACACAATGGAATATTACTCAGCATTAAAAAAATTCATTTGAAGCAATTCTACTCATATGGACCAAACTGGAGCTCATTATCCAGAGTGAAGTAAGCCAGAAGCAAAACAACAATACAGTATATTAACACACATATATGGAATTTAGAAAGACAGTAACGAGAACCCAACATGTGAGACAGCAAAAGGAATGCAGATGTATAGAATAGACCCGTGGACTCTGTGAATGAGGGAAAGGGTGGGATGATATGGGAGAATGACATTGAAACATGTTAATTATCATATGTCTAATCAACTGCCAGCCCGGGATTTATTCTCGGTGCTGGTGCATTGAGATTTCCCAGGAGGAAGGGAGGAGGGAGGGAGGAGGGAGGTGTTTCTGAAGGGGAGCATAGATAAACCCATGATGATATCATGGCATTGTATGACAAAAACAATAAAAGGGAGGAAAAAAACATTATGGGAATTGGTCACTGACATAATGTATCATGTAACTAGGCTCTTCTTACTAGGATAATTGAGGTACCATTTAATACAGTATTTTCAGGAGGGAACAAAGATAGTAGCTTTCTACGTGATATATTGAATGTTATTATCCATGCCTTTTCCAAGTGATTACACAGGACTAACCGTATTAATGCTGTTCTTTTTGAGAAGAACCCAGCACTCAAATCAGGACATGAAAAGAAGTTAAAAGGCAGTGAGAAGGAATAATCAGTACATGGCAATGAAATAGAACATGTAATCACCTTTAAGGAGATATTGCTCAAAGCATGCAAATCTGACAACATAGAAAGATTCCTGAAATCTAAAACAAAGCCATTGGACTTCAGGCTTCAAATAATAACTAACGATACCAATAACAATAAATCTTATGATGGCTCCCAAATTCTTACTGCACTAATGCATGGTAGCAGAGATTTAATGAAAAATTTTGGTAAAGAAATACAGTGTGCTCTGTGAGTAACTCCCTTATCTACAAAAAAAATTGCACAGATTTCACCATTCATTAGCAAACAAACAAGACCAAAAATGATAATAGTGAACGTAACTTGGTGTTGTCCTATGTATATTAACATACAAAACCAGGGACGTATCTTGATGTTACAGCCGTCATCTAAAGGAATGGTTGCAAAGTTGAGCTTGCCAGCATTTCTAGATAGTGTTCATGAGTATTGTGACCTGCGATCTTTTTAGGGATCAGCCATTGACTTAGATCCATGCTTACACCATGAATTTTCTAGATGATTAAAATGAAAACATATGTCTATAAATACAACTGAATTTCAGGGAAGTGGGGCCTGAAACAACATCCTTACTATGGGTGCTTATAGACTATAAACTTCAGGGTAGCAGCAATCTTTTTATAATTTGCATCCCGACACTTGCCACTCATGTAAATATAATAAATATTTGTCAACTTGGAAATAATGTTCAGTAAATAGGAAAGGTTAATTATGATAATAGTAGAGGTTGTAGGATGCATTGAGTAATGCGTATAACATATGATTGTCTATTACGTTTTTTTATTGATAATTCAATAAGTACTAAAAATATGTCATTTGCAGGCTCTAACTTTCAGTTGATCTGAAAGATACATAAAGAAAAGACAGTAGACCTAAAACACGTTGAAGACCTGAAATCTGTGCTCACCTTGGTAGGAGGGCAGACAGAGATTCCTTCCAACCCCAGGAAAGAATGGAGGCAAAGTTGTGAGATGGGGTTTTTCGTGACTGAGATTCATTTTGGGAATTGTAGATCCAGAAGCACACTATAACAGAAACATAATGAACCTACTAGAGAAAACAGATATCATATCTTCAAGGAACATGTTAAGCATGATTAGGTGTGGAAATCACCCTGAGGGAATTCTTCTGTCCCTGTGACTACAGATAAGCAACACCTAAATATGCTTTAAGAAATATAGGTTGGAATCCACGTGGCAGGAGAGAAAGGCATGCCTTAAGGATAGCAGAATAAAAATAACCGTATGCGATACCACTTGTAAAACACCTATCTTGTGCTGACCATGGAACAGTTAATGATTATGTCTGGTTATCATTGGTATCATAGTGATGATATAAAGGTGATTATAATTTTGGGCATGCTACAGTATCTATATTTGCAATTATGTGTTTCACTAATGAAGCAAAATTGCTGTCTAACCAAATAAGCCTCCAATGATAACTAATAGCACATAATGTAATAGTGAATGCAGCAATATATCTACCGAGTATTTGCACATTTTTATTTCATTTGCATCTTTGCCTTCACCCGTTATATCCTAATTTAGACAGTACCTCATTTCAGCAGGGATGATTTCAGAATTTACCGTTTTCTTCTCTTTTCCCTTTGTTCGCATTGTCTTGCATACAAAAAACAGATTATGTGTCTTTTACCTAGGATGCATGATGGATGTATTCTTGAACTAAAAGGTTTATAAAAGAGTGCAGAAAAACAGCCTGAAATTGAAAGAAAGCTCCAATTTACTCTTGTTCTGAACTAGAAAATGAAAATATGAAGATGAACATGGAACTTTATTGTTCAAATACATGAATTGTAGGTATTTGTTGACATCTCCCAATGTACATTTTAATCTTCATTAAGACCCATAATCTGACACTTATTTGATACGTCAGTTTTAATTATCATGGTTTTCATATAACGGAGATTGTTGATTAGATGACTTGAAAGAGAGGGGGTATATGTACCAGCGATCGTTGGAACTGGGGACCATGAGTTGGCAGTCTGTCACAGGGGAGGAAAAGGACTGTCATGGGCTGAGATGACTGGAAAGTTAGAAGGCTGCAACATCAGTCCAAAGGTACTGCCGTGTAATGGAGATACGACGTAGTTCTGAGAAGCAGGTGTAGTTGTAGTAGTGAAGTTCCCAATGTGGTCATTTACTTTAGAGTACTTGCTCAGCGAATGCCAATTAAACATGCTCAACTGGTTTGAAACAGCAGGTTGATTTTCCACATTCTGTTCTGTTTGTCGAACTGATATTGATGATAAGAAAGGAAAGTCACATGGAAATACGACACTTGTATTAGTGAATGTCTGGCTGGTATAGGGTTTCTGTATGAAAGGCACACTTAAACTTTTGGAGGCTGAAAATGCACTCTTTCCATTAGCTTCAGGAAGATAACCAGTGTCACGATCATCTTTGTTGGCCCTTCCTTCAACATGCTTCTTCTGGTTATCTAGAACTAATGGAGACACTGGAGATACCTTGTTAATCCCCACTCTTCTCTTGATATTTAGTAAAATTTGGGGATAACCTCTTTTGAAATTTGCATTGAAGTAAATCCGTAACTAGAATCAAAAGATACAATTATTCAGTTTCTTTATAAACCAAGGTAAAACTGACTAGCAAAGCTAAACATAAAAATTTATTCCTTTAATAATGAAAAAGCATCAAATAAAACATGATTGTTAGTAGTTTCAAAAGCTTACATGTTAGAATAAAATATGCTCCTCAACTCAATCTACATTGTATATATACACTAAATACCATCTAAAGAAGCTCCAGGACATGGATACGGTTTCAAGTTGCTAGGAAATTTTGTTAAATATCAAATACTTGAAAGTGCAGCAGTTCTCATTTTCAAAAAATAAAACATTTTCAACATTTTCCTATCTAAATTTTAATTTCAGTTTTATTGACATATGTGAACATGCTTTCTAGGTCACACAATTTAGTCTTACATACTGCCAATAAGTGAAAATTTTGGAATACCTTTCTCAAAACAGGGACATTGTTTTCCTCTTCCAGAAAGTCAGGTAGCGAAGCAGATCTTTAAAATGGTTGTCGCTTTATGCTAAACCCATGAAGGTTAAGCTGTCAAAAGAAACTTTTCATACTATCAGTTTCAAATATTCTGAAAGGGGCCTTTCTTCCTAAGACTTCTTTCTTGAAGAGTTCTTCATTGATCAGTATATAAGTGACACTCCTATCCCACCAAATAGATTCAAACTGATCACTTTCAACTAAATTCCATAATTTTTGAGGAAAAGCGAGTGGAGGAAAATCATTCAATTTGTCTGTTTCAGAGACAGAAAATGTGTAAGGTGGGTTTTTCATCCCAACTTCCTCTAACACAGCCTGAAAAGCATACTCTTCAATCATAGATCTCAAAACCAAGTCCCCAGTACATGTGTTATCACAAAAAGATCTAGTGGAGGTTTCTGAATCGCCTCCAGTTGATTCATCTTTAGGAGGTGCATCTTGTATTTCTGAAGAAATATGTGCCATCTCAGAGAAATCTGTCTTCAGATACTTTCCTGTTGGTCTGATATTACTGCTGCTTGGCTGGCCTAAGGAGATAAACTCTCACGACCATCACAGTGGTTCTCAAAATAAAAAGCTGTGACATCATAAAGTCCCTGGTCTCCTAGCAATTGAAGGGTAGCTCTGACATCTCAAAGTCACTGGTCTCTTCGTGATTGAAGGGTAATGTTTGACCAATATTTACTTCTGTATCAACTTATAATACAGGCTGCTTACATAAATAGTAACCAAAAATAGGAAACCTACAAAATCCCACTCCTAAAGAATTTTTAGGATGGGAGAATCCAAGATGGCGGAGGAATAGAATGGGGAGATAACTCTCTCCCCAATAAATATACCAAAAGAGCTTTTAAAGGCTGAGCAAACTCCAAAAAATAGGAACTGAATGCGGGCAGAGGACATTGGGCAACTGTAGGGGTGACCCATTGCCAGTGTGAGGAGGTAGGACAAAAGAAAGAAAAAAAAAATAAAGGGAGAGACAAAGAACTGGAGACGGTTCCGTCTTAGAGACATCTACCAAGTTTTCTACTGGTTAACAGTTGCTAATGATGAATTCCTGGGTTCATGGACAGTTCAAACTGGCAAGGAATACAACAGCCTAGGGTGAGCTACCCTGAGGAGACACATGGCACACCTGAGACTGTACCCTTTGGCACAGGCAGCAAAATGAGTGGCTGAGACCAGAGTGCTGTATCAGATGCATGGCCAACCTGGGACTATGCCTTACCCACCAGCCAGTAATCCATGATTTTGGACCTGGGAAGAGCACAAAGCACGTAGGCAATTGTGGTCAGTGTCCTTGCCAAGCACATAGGGGCCAGAATGGCCAATACCTGGGAAGTGCATGCAACACAGGGCCCACTTGGGACAGTGCCCTCATGTAGCAACCGGGAGGCTGAGCTGGGTGGACCCAGAAAGTACATGTCCCATTTGTCTTTGGTAAGCCCAGTGTGGTCCATCCACCTCAAGCTCCCCCACATATCCCAGTGGCATTTGTTTTCAGTGACCCACCTCTCACCACCAAAACAATGAGCAAGTGAGGTCGAATAAAATCCTACCCGACCCTTGTTTTACGTTGAAACCAGACATGGAGAGGCATTCAAATAAAGAAAATATAAGCAATGAAGCATAAACCAACCGAGAAGTGTAAAGTTCAGTGGAATAACAGTCTGCAGCTAATGCCAAGACTGTTCAACTGAGGGGCAACAGTAGCCTTTGACAACAAGTACAAGCATCTACAAGAGACTATCTGACAGCAAACATTATCCTCAATGGTGAAAAATTGAAAGCATTCTCCCTGAAGTCAGGAACAAGACAAGGGTGCCCACTCTCACCACCACTACTTTTCAACATAATTTTGGAAGTCTTGGCCACAGCAATCAGAGCAAATAAAGAAATCAAAGAATCGAGATTGGAAAAGAAGTAGTAAAACTCTCTCTGTTTACAGAAGACATGATCCTCTATATTGAAAACCTTAAAAATTCTACTAGAAAATCACTAGAGCTAATCAGTGAATATAGCAAAGTTTCAGGATACAAAATCAACACACAGAAATCCCTGGCATTCCTATACACTAACAATGAGGAAACAGAAAGAGAAATTATGGAAACAATTCAATTCACCACTGAAGCAAAAAGAATAAAATACTTAGGAGTAGTTCTACCTAAAGAAACAAAAGACTTGTATATAGAAAACTATAAAACACTGGTGAAAGAAATCAAAGAGGACACAAACAGATGGAGAAATGTGCCGTGTTCGTGAATTGGAAGAATCAATATACTGAAAATGAGCATACTACCCAAAGCAATCTATAGATTCAATGCAATTCTATTAAGCTACCAGAGGTATTTTTCAGAGAATTAGAACAAATAATTTCACAATGTGTATGGAAATACAAAAAACCTCGTATACCCAAAGTAATCTTGAGAAAGAAGAATGGAACTGGAGGAATCAACATACCTGACGTTAGGCTATACTACAAATCCACAGTCATTAAGAGAGAATGGTACTGGCACAAAGACAGAAATATAGATCAATAGAACAAAATAGAAAGCCCAAAGATAAATCCACGCATCTATGGACACCTTATCTTTGACAAAGGAGGCAAGAATAGACAATGGAGAAAAGACAACCTCTTTAACAAGTGGTGCTGAGAAAACTGGACAGCCACTTAAAAAAGAATGAAACTAGAACACTTTCTAACACAATACACAAAGATAAACTCAAAATGGATCAATGATCTAAGCATAAGACCAGAAACTATAAAACTTCTAGAGGATAACATTGGCAAAACACTCTCTGACCTAAACCAAAGCAGGATCCTACATGACCCACTTTCCAGAATATTGGAAATAAAAGCACGAATAAACAAATGGGACCTAATTAAAGTTAAAAGATTCTGCACAACAAAGAAAATTATAAGCAAGGTGAAAAGATAGCCTTCAGAATGGGAGAAAATAATAGCCAATGAAGCAATGGACAAACAATTAATCTCAAAAATATACAAGCAACACCTGCAGCTCCATGCTAGGAAAATAAACGACCCAATCAAAAAGTGGGCCAAAGAACTTAATAGACATTTCTCCAAAGAAGACATAAAAATGGCTAACAAACACATGAAAAGAGGCTCAACATCACTCATTATAAGAGAAATGCAAACCAAAACCACAATGTGATACCACTTTACACCAGTCAGAATGGCTGCAATCCAAATTCTACAAGTAATAAATGCTGGAGAGAATGTGTAGAAAAGGGAACTCTCTCACACTGTTGATGGGATTGCAACTTAGTAGAGCCACTGTGGAAAGCAGCGTGGAGGTTTCTTAAAAAACTGCAAATAGACCTGCCATATGACACAGCGATCCCACTGCTGAGCATACACACCGGGGAAACCAGAATTGAAACATCCACGTGTACCCCAGTGTTCATCGCTGCTTTGTTTTCAATAGCCATGACATTAAAGCAACATAGATGCCCATCAACTGATGAATAGATAAGAAAGCTGTGGTACATATACACAATGGAATATTACTCAGCATTTAAAAATCATTTGAATCAGCTCTACTCAGATGGACGAAACTGGAGCCCATTATTCCGAGTGAAGTAAGCCAGAAGCAAAAACAGCAATACAGTATACTCAAGCATATATATGGAATTTAGAAAGACGATAATGAGAACCCAGCATGTGAGACAGGAAAAGGAACACAGATGTATAGAATAGACGTGTGGACTCTGTGAATGAGGGAAAGGGAGGGATGATATGGGAGAATGGCACTGAAACATGTTAATTACCATATGTCTAATCAATTGCCAGCCCAGGATTGGTGCTCGGGGATGGTGCAATGAGATTTCCCGAGGGGGAGCGAGGATGGAAGGGGGTCCTGGAGGGGGAGCATATGTAAACCCATGGTGATATCATGTCATTGTATGGCAAACTATTTAAAAATAAATTAAAAAAAATACAAATATAGATGTTAAAAGTGTTGTCATCAGGTCTATTTGAGGGCCACTTACTCTTTTGAAAATATGTGAGGAACTAATTTTCTAGCTCTGCATTTAGTTACTCAGATATTTGATCATCTTTACTATCATTACTGTCAATGATTTTTCAGTGAAAATTCCTGTTTCCTATTTATTATGTCTTTTGGTTACCTTGGTTGTTTGCTGCAACATACCTTACTGTCTTCATAATTATTTACCTTATCATTGATAAAGCAAGTCAGTTCCATAAAAACATCTATATCTAATTTATTGGCTATGAAAAAGCCTTTTACTGTGTCTATCACAATGAAGTTTTAACATTCTTAAAGTGATGAAAATACCAGACCACCTGACCAGTCTCTGGAGAAAACTGTGTGGAAGTCAGGAAGCAAAAGTTAGAGTGGACATGGAACAACAGAGTGGTTCCAAATAGGAAAAAGGGTATGTCAAGGCTGTATATTGTCACCCTGCTTACTTGACTTATACGCAGGGTACATCAGGAGAAACCCAGGGTTAGAAAAAGAACAAGCTGAAATCAAGATTGTTGCGAGAAATATCAAAAACCTCAGCTATGCAAACAGTACCACCCTTATGGCACACGGGAAAGAGGAACTAAAACACCGCTTGATGAAAACAAAAAAAGAGAGTGAAAATTTTGGCTTAAAACTCAATATTCAGAAAACAAATCCCATGGCATCTGGTTCTATCACTTCATGGCAAATAGATGGGCACACAGTGGAATCTGTGTCAGAATGTATTTTTTGTGGACATCCAATATCATTGCAGATGGTGATTGCAGCCATGAAATTAAAAGCCACTTCTTCTTTGGAAGAAAAGTTATGATCAAACTAGATGTTTCAGCATACTGAAACACAGAGACATTATTATGCAATCAAAGCTCTGTCTAGTAAGGGTATGGTTTCCAGTGGTCATGTATGGAAGTGAGAGTTGGATGGTCCAGAAAGCTGCGTGCCAAAGAATACAAGCTTTTGAAATGTGGTGTTGGAGAAGACTCGTGACAGTCGCGTGGACTGCAAGGAGATCTAACCAGTCCATCCTAAAAGAGATCAGTCCTGATTGTTCATTGAAAGGACTGATGTTGAAGCTAAACCTCCAGTATTTTGGCCACAATATGGGAAGAGTTTAACCACTGGAAAAGATCCTAATGCTGGGAGGGATTGAGGGCAGGACGAGAAGAGGACAACATAGGAAGAAATGGCTGAATGGCATCACTGACTTGATGGACATGGGTTTGGGTGGACCCTGGGAGTTAGTAATGGACAGGGATGCCTGGTGTGCTGCAATTCATGGGGTCTAAAAGCTGCAGACATGACTGAGCCACTGAACTGAAGTATGTTTATGGTCTTTTCATCCCAGTGTGCAGGTTTGTAGTTCTTGCTTCCAATCTGTACACTTAGGGTCAAGTTTGGTCCAGTGGCTCGTGTGTCCTTGGAAGGAGAAGGATCACACTATATCGTAGTGGCCACAGCTGATACTTCCCTCTCTGTCAGTAGTGTCTTTGGCAGGGATGTAGGAGCTTAGTCTGACTTTAGGCAGTCCATCTGTAGATGATTAGGCTTGTGTTTCTGTCTTGCTTTTTGTGTGGTGTGAGGACTCATCTCTAGACAGTATAGGCTTTTGTGTGGAAATGTTCTTTGTTTCAGATGGAGGCCTTCACAGATACTCTCACCAATTATAGTCACTGATGCCAGGGTTTCTCTAGCAGTCTGTGATCTTGATAGAGTGCTGAAACCTTAGATGATATGGCTAACTTCTTATCAGAGAAATAAGACTACATAGAAAAAGATTCAATAGAAGGAAAAAACAAGGAAAACAGATAAATGGTAAGAAATCAAATGCAAACAAAAAGGAAAATGACACAAGCAGTAATCCCAATGTGGAAGAACACAGAATCAACAACAGAACCAAGCAAATAACTTACAAGACATAAAACTACATCAGAGCAGAGTGCCACCAGAAGACTAAAGAAAAAAATCTGCCAAAATGACAAGAGCTCTCCAAAACAACAACATAAAACCACAGTTAATATGTAAATATATACTCACTAGAACAAAAATGACAAAAAGCAACATCAACAAATGTCACAGAGAGCAGCAAAGTAAAGTACACAATATATACATGCAACAAATGAAAATATGATTTAAACAGTCTAAAAATACCAAATAAGTGATAATAATATGGAAGCCTACAAGTGAGTAAAAGAGTGAACCAAGCTCACAGCATAGCAAAACTGTCAATGTTCCCTAAGTTCCCTGCTGTCAGTGCTCTGGTCCTGAACATGAGCCCAGCAGAGTTTCAAGTAT
>ML662367.1:1719-51274 GCA_007570785.1 Antilocapra americana | reverse complement strand
ATGTGAAGACCCATCAATTGCATATGACATCACATCTTCTATACAAACAACAGCACATCCCATACCTGAGTCATCACACTCGGCATATGTATGACATCACATGCACTAGACTCGGCATCACATTCACTATTTATGACATAAAATCACAGTATGTATGACATTGCACCCACTCGATTGCATCATCACAACCATTCTCTCGATGATATCACACACATTGCATGCATGCATATCATATCCAATACATGTATGACATCATACGCAGTATATGGGTTTCCCTACCCATTCTCTTGGACATCAAACACACTATATCTGACATCGCTTCGACTGTATCAGTGTCATTCCACCCACTGTACAGATGATATAACACCCACTCTAAGCGCGTCCCACCCAGTACCTGTATGACATCATATGCTCTGTATGACGTCATATCCCCTCTTTATGACATCACACTCCAGTGTTTCAACATCAAATCAGGTGTATTCATGACATCACACCCACTCTTAGGACTCCATGCCCACGGTATGACCCACATCCACTGTAATCCTGACGTCACGCCCACTCTATATGATGACTCATCCACTTTATGACATCACTTCAAGGCTGCATGTGAAATCACAGTCAATTCATCAGTGATATCACGTTTACTATATCTATGACATTATATCCACTAATGAGACATCAGGAGCCCTGTGTGGATTGCAACACACCCAGTCTATCTGACATGATCTCCCCTGAATCCTTTCATCAAAACCACTATACGTATGACATCACACCCTCTATGTGTATGATGTCAAACGTACTCTATATGCCATCACATCTAATCTTTTTGACGTCACACCAGTATATTAATGACATCACACCCAATGTACTCATGACGTCAACACCAATGTATATGAACTCACGTCAAAGGTATATGAAGTCACATCTTCTGTACTTGTGATACTGCATCAATCTGAGCCATCAAACCCACTCTATAGGTTAGATGACAATTATATTATGTACGACATCATGCCCAATATATCTATGCCTTCATATGGGCTCTTTATGACATCATATCCACTCATTCTCACATCCCACCACTGCATTTATGACATCACTTGCACTGTATTAATGCCATCACACCCACTATATGTGAAGTCCCATCAACTGTATATGACATCACATCTTCTATACAAATAACAGCACATCCCATACCTGTGTCATCACACTGGGCATATGTATGACATCATATGCACTAGACTCGACATCACATTCACTATTTATGACATTAAGTCACAGTATTTATGACATTGCACCCACTCGACTGCATCATCACAACCATTCTCTCGATGATATCACACACATTGCATGCAAGCATATCATATCCAACATAGGTACAACATCATACGCAGTATATTGGTTTCCCTACCCATTCTCTTGGACATCACACACACTATATCTGACATCGCTTCCACTGTATCAGTGTCATTACACCCACTGCACAGATGATATTACACCCACTCGATGCCCATCACACCCAGTACCTGCATGACGTCATATGCTCTCTAGGACGTCATATCCCCTCGTTATGACATCACACCCCAGTGTTTCAAACATCAAATCAGGTGTATTCATGATATCACACCCACTCTTAGGACTCCATGTCCACGGTATGACATCACTCCCACTGTAATCATGACGTCACACCCACTCTATATGGTGTCTCATCCACTTTATGACATCACATCCAAGCTGAGTGTGAAATCACAGGAAATTTATCTGTGACATCACACTCACTATGTCTATGATGTTATATCCACTAATGAGACATCAGGAGCCCTGTGGGAATGACAGCACAACCACTCTATCTGATATTACACACACTCTATCTGACATAATCTCCACTGTATCCTTTCACCAAAACCACTATACATATGACATCACACCTTCTATGTGTATGATGTCATACGTACTCTATATGCCATCTCATCCCCTCTTTATGACGTCACACTGCTACATTTATGACATCACATCCAATGTAATCATGACGTCACCCCCAATGTATATGAAGTCACATCAAGCCATATGAAATCACATTTTCTGTACTTGTGATACTGCATCAATCTGAGCCATTCAACCCAGTGTATAGGTTAGATGACAAGTACCTTATGTATGACATCGTGCCCAATATATCTGTGCTGTCATATGGGCTTTTTATGACATCATATCCACTCATTCTCACATCCCACCACTGCATTTATGACATCACTTGCACTGTATTCATGCCATCACACCCACTATATGTGAAGTCCCATCAACTGTATATGACATCACATCTTCTATACAAATAACAGCACATCGCATACCTGTGTCATCACACTGGGCATATGTATGACATCACATGCACTAGACTCGACAACACATTCACTATTTATGACATTAAATCACAGTATTTATGACATTGCACGCACTCGACTGCATCATCACAACCATTCTCTCGATGATATCACACACATTGCATGCATGCATATCATATCCAACATAGGTATGACATCATACGCAGTATATGGGTTTCCCTACCCATTTTCTTGGACATCACACACACAATATCTCACATCGCTTCCACTGTATCAGTGTCATTCCACCCACTGCACAGATGATATTAAACCCACTCGATGCCCATTACACCCAGTACCTGAATGACGTCATATGCTCTCTAGGACGTCATATCTCCTCTTTATGACATCACACCCCAGTGTTTCAAACATCAAATCAGGTGTATTCATGATATCACACCCACTCTTAGGACTCCATGTCCACGGTATGACATCACACCGACTGTAATCATGACGTCACAACCACTCTATATGATGTCTCATTCACTTTATGACAGCACATCCAAGCTACGTGTGAAATCACAGGAAATTTATCTTTGACATCACACTCACTATGTCTATGACGTTATATCCACTAAAGAGACATCAAGAGCCGTTGGGGATGACAGCACAACCACTCTATCTGACATCACACACACTCTATCTGACATGATCTCCACTGTATCCTTTCATCAAAACCGCTATATGTATGACATCACACCCTCTATGTGTATGATGTCATACGTACACTATATGCCATCACATCCCCTCTTTATGACGACACACCGCTACATTTATGACATCACATCCAATGTTCTCATGACGTCACCCCAATGTATATGAAGTCACATCAAAGCTATATGAAATCACATCTTCTGTACTTGTGATACTGCATTAATCTGAGCCATCCAACACACTGTACAGTTTAGATGACAAGTACCTTTATATGACATCGTGCCCAATATATCTATGCCATCATATGGGCTCTTTATGACATCATATCCACTCATTCTCACATCACACCACTGTATTTATGACATCACTTACACTGTATTCATGCCATCACCCCCACCATATGTGAAGTCCCATTAACTGTATATGACATCACAACTTCTATACAAATAACAGCACATCCCATACCTGTGTCATCATAATGGGCATATGTATGACATCACATGCACTATTTATGACATGAAATCACAGTATTTATGACATTGCACCCACTCGACTGCATCATCACAACCGTTCTCTCGATGATATCACACACATTGCATGTATGCATATCATACCCAACATAGGTATGACATCATACGCAGTATATGGGATTCCCTACACATTCTCTTGGGCATCACACACACTATGTGTGACATGGCTGCCACTCTATCAGTGTCATTCCACCCACTGTACCGATGATATCAGACCCACTCGATGCCCATCACACCCAGTACCTGCATGACGTCATATGCTCTCTATGATGTCATATCCCCTCTTTATGACATCACACCCCAGTGTTCCAAACATCAAATCCGGTGTATTCATGATATCACCCCCACTCTTAGGACTCCCTGTCCACGGTATGACATCACACCCACTGTAATCATGACGTCACACCCACTCTATATGATGTCTCATCCACTTTATGTCATCACATCCAAGCTGAGTGTGAAATCACAGCAATTTATCTGTGACATCACACTCACTATGTCTATGACGTTATATCCACTAATGGGACTTCAGGAGCCCTGTGGGAATGACAGCACAACCACTCTATCTGACATCACACACACTCTATCTAACATGATCTCCACTGTATCCTTTCATCAAAACCGCTATACGTATGACATCACACCCTCTATGTGTATGATTTCATACGTACTCTATATGCCATCACATCCCCTTTTTATGATGTCACACCGCTACATTTATGACATCACCTCCAGTGTACTCATGACGTCACCCCCAATATATATGAAGTCACATCAAAGCTACATGAAATCACATCTTCTGTACTTGTCATACTGCATCAATCTGAGCCATCCAACCCACTGTATAGGTTAGATGACAAGTACCTTATGTATGACATCGTGCCTAAGATATCTATGCCGTCATATGGGCTCTTTATGACATCATATTCACTCATTCTCACATCACACCACTGTGTTTTTGACATCACTTGTACTGTATTCATGCCACCACACCCACTATATGTGAAATCCCATCAAATGTATATGACATCACAACTTCTATACAAATAACAGCACATCCCATACCTGTATCATCACACTGGGCATATGTATGACATCACATGCACTAGACTCGACATCACATTCACTATTTATGACATTTAACCACAGTGTTTATGACACTGCACCCACTCGACTGCATCATCACAACCATTCTCTCGATGATATCACACACATTGCATGTATGCATATCATATTCAACATGGGTATGACATCATAGGCAGTATATCGGTTTCCCTACCCATTCTCTTGGAAATCACACACACTATATCTGACATCGCTTCCACTGTATCAGTGTCATTCCACCCACTGTACAGATAATATCACACCTACTCTGTGCCCGTTACACCCAGTACGTCTGTGATGCCATATGCTCTCTATGACGTCATATCCCCTCTTTATGACATCACACCTCAGGGTTTCAAACATCAAATCAGGTGTATTCATGATATCACCCCCACTCTTACGACTCCATGTCCACTGTATGACATCACATCCACTGTAATCATGACGTCACACCCACTCTATATGATGTCTCATCCACTTTATTTCATGATATCCAAGCTGCGTGTAAAATCACAGGCAATTTATCTGTGACATCACACTCACTATGTCTATGACGTTATATCCACTAATGACACATCAGGAGCCCTGTGGGGATGACAGCACAACCACTCCATCTGACGTCACATGCACTCTATCTGACATGATTTCCACTGTATCCTTTCTTCAAAATGGCTATACGTATGACATCACATCGTCTATGTGTATGATGTCATACGTACTCTATATACCATCACATGCCCTCTTTTTGACATCACACCCCTATATTTATGACATCACATCCAACGTACTCATGACGTCACCCCCAATGTATATGAAGTCACATCAAAGCTACATGAAATCACATCTTCTGTACTTGTGATACTGCAACAATATGAGCCATCCAAACCACTCTATAGGTTAGATGACAAGTACTTTATGTATGACATCGTGCCCAAGATATCTATGCCGTCATATTGGCTCTTTATGACATCATATCCACGCATTCTCACATCACACCACTGTGTTTTTGACATCACTTGCACTGTATTCATGCCATTACACACACTATATTTGAAGTCCCATCAACTGAATATGACATCACATCTTCTTTACAAATAACAGAACATCCCATACCTGTGTCATCACACTGGGCATATGTATGACATCAAATGCACTACATTCGACATCACATTTACTATTTATGACATTAAATCACAGTATTTATGACACTACACCCCCTCGACTGCATCATCACAACCATTCTCTGGATGATATCACACACATTTCATGTATGCATATCATATGCAACATACGTATGACATCATACGCAGTATATGGGTTCCCCTACCCATTCTCTTGGACATCACACACACTATATCTGACGTCGCTTCCACTGTATCAGTGTCATTCCACCCACTGTACAGATGATATCACACCCACTCGATGCCCATCACACCCAGTACCTGCATGACGTCATATGCTCTCTATGACGTCATATCCCCTCTTTATGACATCACACCCCAGTGTTTCAAACATTAAATCAGGTGTATTCATGATATCACCCCCAATCTTAGGACTCCATGTTGACGGTATGACATCACACCCACTCTAATCATGACGTCACACCCACTCTATATGATGTCTCATCCTCTTTATGACATCACTTCCAAGCTGCCTGTGAAATCACAGGCAATTTATCTGTGACATCACACTCTCTAGGTCTATGACGTTATATCCACTAAAGAGACATAAGGAGCCCTGTGGGGATGACAGCACAACCACTCTATCTGACATCACACACACTCTATCTGACATGATCTCCACTGTATCCTTTCATCAAAACCGCTATGCGTATGACATCAAACCCTCTATGTGTATGATGTCATACGTACGCTGTATGCCATCACATCCCCTCTTTATGATGTCACACTGCTACATTTATGACATCACATCCAATGTACTCATGACGTCACCCCCACTGTATATGAAGTCACATCAAAGCTATATGAAATCACATCTTCTGTACTTGTGATGCTGCATCAATCTGAGCCATCCAACCGACTGTATTGGTTAGATGACAAGTACTTATGTATGACATCATGCCCAATATATCTATGCCGTCATATGGGATCTTTATGACATCATATCCACTCATTCTTACATCACACCCCTGTATTTATGACATCACTTGCACTGTATTCATGCCATCACACCCACTATATGTGAAGTCCCATCCATTATATATGACATCACATCTTCTATCAAATAACAGCACATCCCATACCTGTGTCATCACACTGGGCATATGTGAGATATCACATGCACTAGACTCGAGATCACATTGACTATTTATGACATTAAACCACAGTACTTATGACATTGCACCCACTCGACTGCATCATCACAACCATTCTCTCGATTACATCACACACATTGCATGCATGCATATCATATCCAACATAGGTATGACATCATACGCAGTATATAGGTTTCCCTACCCATTATCTTGGACATCACACACAATATATCTGACATCGCTTCCACTGTATCAGTGTCATTTCACCCACTGTACAGATGATATCACACCCACTCGATGCCCATCACACCCAGTACCTGCATGATCTCATATCCTCTCTATGATGTCATATCCCCTCTTTATGACATCACACCCCAGTGTTTCAAACATCAAATCAGGTGTATTCATGATATCACCCACACTCTTAGCACTCCATGTCCACAGTATGATATCACACCCACTGTAATCATGACGTCACACCCACTCTATTTGATGTCTCATCCACTTTATGACATCACTTTCAAGCTGCGTGTGAAATCACAGGCAATTTATCTGTGACATCACACTCACTATGTCTACGACGTTATATCCACTAATGAGACATCAGGAGCCCTGTGGGGATGACAGCACAACCATTCTATCTGACATCCCACCCACTCTATCTGACATGATCTCCACGGTATCCTTTCATGAAAACCGCGATACGTATGACATCACACCCTCTATTTGCATGATGTCATATGTACTCTCTATGCCATGACATCCCCTCTTTATGACGTCACACCGCTACATTTATGACATCACATCCAATGTACTCATGACGTCATCCCCAATGTATAAGAAGTCACATCAAAGCTATATGAAATCACATCTTCTGTACTTGTCATACTGCATCAATCTGAGCCATCGAACCCACTGTATAGTTTAGATGACAAGCACCTTATGTATGACATCGTGTCCAATATATCTATGCCATCATATCGGCTCTTTATGACATCATATCCACTCATTCTTACATCACACCCCTGTATTTGTGACATCACTTGCACTGTATTCATGCCATCACACCCACTATATGTGAAGTCCCATCCATTATATATGACATCACAACTTCTATCAAATAACAGCACATCCCATACCCGTGTCATCACACTGGGCATATGTGAGATATCACATGCACTAGACTCGAGATCACATTCACTATTTATGACATTAAACCACAGTACTTATGACATTGCACCCACTCGACTGCATCATCACAACCATTCTCTCGATTATATCACACACATTGCATGCATGCATATCATATCCAACATAGGTATGACATCATACGCAGTATATGGGTTTCCCTACCCATTCTCTTGGACATCACACACAATATATCTGACATCGCTTCCACTGTATCAGTGTCATTCCACCCACTGTACAGATGATATCACACCCACTCGATGCCCATCACACCCAGTACCTGCATGATCTCATATCCTCTATATGACGTCATATCCCCTCTTTATGACATCACACCCCAGTGTTTCAAACGTGAAATCAGGTGTATTCATAATATCACACACACTCTTAGGACTCCATGTCCATGGTATGACATCACATCCACTGTAATCATGATGTCACACCCACTCTATAAGATGTCTCATCCACTTTATGACATCACTTCCAAACTGCGTGTGAAATCACAGGCAATTTTTCTGTGACATCACACTCACTCTGTCTATAACGTTATATCCACTAAGGAGACATCAGGAGACCTGTGGGGATGACAGCACAACCACTCTATCTGACATCACACGCAATCTGTCTGACAAGATCTCCACTGTATCCTTGCATAAAAACCGCTATACGTATGACATCACACCCTCTATGTGTATGGTGTCATACGTACTCTATATGCCATCACATCCCCTCTCTATGACGTCACACGGCTACATTTATGACATCACATCCAATGTACTCATGACGTCACCCCCAATGTATATGAAGTCACGTCAAAGCTATATGAAATCACATCTTCTGTACTTGTGATACTGCATCAATCTGAGCCATCCAACCCACTGTATAGGTTAGATTACAAGTTCCTTATGTATGACATCGTGCCCAATATATGTATGCAATCATTTGGGCTCTTTATGACATCATATCCACTCATTCTCCCATCACACCACTGCATTTATGACATCACTTGCACTGTATTCATGCCATCACACCACCTGTATGTGAAGTCCCATCAGTTGTATATGACATCACATCTTCTATACAAATAGCAGTACATCCCTTACCTGTGCCATCACACTGGGCATATGTATGACATCACATGCACTAGACTCGTCGTCACATTCACTATGTATGACATTAAATCCCAGTATTTATGACATTGCACCCACTCGACTGCATCAGCACAACCATTCTCTCGATAATATCACACACATTGCATGTATGCATATCATATCCAACATAGTTATGAAATCATACGCAGTATATGGGTTTCCCTACCCATTCTCTTGGACATCACACACACTATATCTGACATCTCTTCAACTGTATCAGTGTCATTCCACCCATTGTACAGATGATATCAGACCCACTCGATGCCCATCACACCCAGTACCTGCATGACGTCGTATGCTCTCTATGACGTTACATCCCCTCTTTATGACGTCACACCCCTAGATTTATGATATCACATCCAATGTACTCATGACGTCACCCCCACTGTATATGAAGTCACATCAAACGTATATGAAATCACATCTTCTGTACTTGTCATACTGCATCAATCTGAGCCATCCAACCCAATGTATAGGTCAGATGACAAGTACCTTATGTATGACATCGTGCCCAATTTATCTATTCCGTCATATGGGCTCTTTATGACATCATATCCACTCATTCTCACATCACAGCACTGTATTTATGACATCACTTGCACTTTATTCATGCCATCACACCCAATATATGTGAAGTCCCATCAATTTTATATGACATCACATATTCTATACAAATAACAGCACATCCCATTCCTGTGTCATCACCCTGGGCATATGTATGACATCACATGCACTAGACTCCACATCACATTCACTATTTAGGACATTAAGTCACAGTATTTATGACATTGCACCCACTCGACTGCATCTTCACAACAATTCTCTCGATGATATCACACACATTGCATGTATGCATATCATATCCAACAGAGGTATGACATCATACGCAGTATATGGGTTTCCCTACCCATTGTCTTGGACATCACACTCACTATATCTGACATCGCTTCCACTGTTTCAGTGTCATTCCACCCACTGTACAGATGATATCACAACCACTCGATGCCCATCACACCCAGTACTGCATGACGTCATATGCTCTCTATGACGTCACATCCCCTCTTTATGACGTCACACCGCTGCATTTATGACATCACATCCAATGTACTCATGACGTCACCCCCAATGTATATGAAGTCACATTAAAGCTATATGAAATCACATCTTCTGTACTTGTGATACTGCATCAACCTGAGCCATCCAACCCACTGTATAGGTTATATAACAAGTACCTAATGTATGACATCGTGCCCAATATATCTATGCCGTCATATTTGCTCTTTATGTCATCATATCTACTCATTCTCACATGAAACTACTGTAATTATGGCATCACTTGCACTGTATTCATGCCATCACACCCACTATAGGTGAAGTCCCATCAACTGTATATGACATCACCTCTTCAATACAAATAACAGCACATCCCATACAGTGTCATCACACTGGGCATATGTATGACATCACTTGCACTAGACTCGACATCACATTCACTATTTATGACATTAAATCACAGTATTTATGACATTGCACCCACTCGACTGCATCATCACAACCATTCTCTCGATGATATCACACACATTACATGTATGCATATCATATCCAACATAGGTATGACATCATTCGCAGTATATGGGTTTCCCTACCCATTCTCTTGGACATCAAACATACTATATCTGACATCGCTTCCACTGTATCAGTGTCATTCCACCCACTGTACAGATGATATCAGACCCACTCTATGCCCATCACATCCAGTACCTGCATGACGTCATATGCTCTCTATGACGTCATATCCCCTCTTTATGACATCACACCCCAGTGTTCCAAACATCAAATCAGGTGTACTCTTGACATCACCCCCGCTCTTAGGACTCCATGTCCACGGATGACATCACATCCACTGTAATCATGACGTAACACCCACTCTATATGATGTCTCCTCCACTTTATGACATCACTTCCAAGCTGCGTGTGAAATCACAGGCAATTTATCTGTGACATCACACTCACTCTGTCTATGACGTTATATCCACTAAGGAGACATCAGGAGCCCTGTGGGGATGACAGCACAACCACTCTATCTGACATCACACACACTCTATCTGACATGATCTCCACTGTATCCTTTCATCAAAACCACTATACGTATGACATCACACCCTCTATGTGTACGATGTCATACGTACTCTATATACCATCACATCCCCTATTTATGAGGTCACACCGCTAAATTTATGACGTCACATCCAATGTACTCCTGACGTCACCCCCAATGTATATGAAGTGACATCAAAGCTCTATGAAATCACATCTTCTGTACTTGTGATACTGCATCAATCTGAGCCAACCAACGCACTGTATAGGTTAGATGACAAGTACCTTATGTATGATATCGTGCCCAATATATCTATGCCGTCATATGGGCTCTTTATGACATCATATCCACTCATTCTCCCATCACACCACTGCATTTATGACATCACTTGCACTGTATTCATGCCATCACACCCACTATATGTGAAGTCCCATCAACTGTATATGACATCACATCTTCTATACAAATAACAGCACATCCAATACCTGTGTCATCACACTGGGCATATGTATGACATCACTTGCACTAGACTCGACAACACATTCACTATTTATGACATCAAATCACAGTATTTATGACATTGCACCCACTCGACTGCATCATCACAACCATTCTCTCGAAGATATCACACACATTGCATGTATGCATGTCGTATCCAACATAGGTATGACATCATCCGCAGTGTATGGGTTTCCCTACCCACTCTCTTGGACATCAGACACACTATATCTGACATCGCTTCCAATGTATCAATGTCATTCCACCCACTGTACAGATGATATCACACCCACTCGATGCCCATCACACCCAGTACCTGCATGACGTCATATGCTCTCTATGATGTCATATCCCCTCTTTATGACATCACACCCCAGCGTTTCAAACATCAAATCAGGTGTATTCATGATATCATACCCACACTTAGGACTCCATGTCCACGGTATGACATCACATCAACTGTAATCATGACGTCACACCCACTCTATAGGATGACTCATCCACTTTATGACATCACATTCAAGCTGTATGTGAAATCACAGGCAATTTATCTGTGACATCACACTCACTATGTATATGACGTTATATCCACTAATGAGACATCAGGAGCCCTGTGGGGATGACAGCACAACCACTCTATCTGACATCACACACACTCTATCTGACATGATCTCCACTGTATCCTTTCATCAAAACCGCTATACGTATGACATCACACCCTCTATGTGTATGATGACATACGTACTCTATATGCCATCACATCCCCTCTTTATGATGTCACACCGCTACATATATGACATCACATCCAATGTACTCATGACGTCACCCCCAATGTATATGAAGTCATATCAAAGCTATATGAAATCACATCTTCTGTACTTGTTATATTGCATCAATCTGAGCCATCCAACCAACTGTATAGGTTAGAAGACAAGTACATTATGTATGACATCGTGCCCAATATATCTATGCCATCATATGGGCTCTTTATGACATCATATCCACTCATTCTCACATTACACCACTGTATTTATGACATCACTTGCACTGTTTTCATGCCATCACACCCATTATACGTGAAGTCCCATCAACTCTATATGACATCACATCTTCCATACAAATAACAGCACATCCCATTCCTGTGTCATCACACTGGGCATATGTATGACATCACATGCACTAGACTCGACATCACATTAACTATTGATGACATTAAATCACAGTATTTATGACATTGCACCCAGTCGACTGCATCATCACAACCATTCTCTCGATGATATCACAAATTTTGCATGCATGCATATCATATCCAACATAGGTATGACATCATACGCAGTATATGGGTTTCCCTACCCATTCTCTTGGAAATCACACACACTATATCTGACATCGCTTCCAGTGTATCAGTGTCATTCCAACCGCTGTAGAGATGATATCACACCCACTCGATGCCCATCACACCCAGTCCCTGCATGACGTCATATGCTCTCTATGACGTCATATCCCCTTTTTATGACATCACACCCCAGTGTTTGACACATCAAATCAGGTGTATTCATGATATCACCCCCACTCTTAGGACTCCATGTTCACGGTATGACATCACATCCACGGTAATCATGACGTCACACCCACTTTATATGATGACTAATCCACTTTATGACATCACTTCCAAGCTGCGTTTGAAATCACAGCAATTTATCTGTGACATCACACTAACTATGTCTATGACGTTATATCCACTAATGAGACATCAGGAGCCCTGTGGGGATGACAGCACAACCACTATATCTGACATCACACAAACTCTGCCTGACATGATTTCGACTGTATCCTTTCATCAAAACCTCTATACGTATGAAATCCCACCCTCTATGTGTATGATGTCATACGTATTCTATATGCCATCACATCCCCTCTTTATGACGTCACTCCGCTTCGTTTATGACATCACATCCAATGTACTCATGACATTACCCTCAAGGTATATGAAGTCACATCAAAGCTATATGAAATCACATCTTCTGTACTTTTGATACTGCATCAATCTGAGCCATCAAACACACTCTATAGGTTAGATGACAAGTACCCTATGTATGACATCGTGCCCAATGTATCTAGGCCGTCATATGTGCTCTTTATGACATCATATCCACTCATTCTCACATCACACCACTGTATTTATGACATCACTTGGACTGTATTCATGCCATCTCACCCAGTATATGTGAAGTCCCATCAAGTGTATATGACATCACATATTCTATACAAATAACAGCACACTCAAGACCTGTGTCATCACGCTGGGCATATGTATGACATCACATGCACTAGACTCGACATCACATTCACTATTTATGACATTAAATCCCAGTATATATGACATTGCACCCACTCGATTGCATCATCACAACCACTCTCTCGATGATATCACCCACATTGCATGTATGCATATCATATCCAATATATGTATGACATCATACCCAGTATATGTGTTTCCCTACACATTCTCTTGGACATCACACACGCTACATCTGACATCGCTTCCACTGTATCAGTGTCATTCCACCCACTGTACAGATGATATCACACCCACTCCATGCACATCACACCCAGTTCCTGCATGACGTAATATGCTCTCTATGACGTCATATCCCCTCTTTATGACATCACACCCCAGTGTTTCAAACATCAAATCAGGTGTATTCATGATATCACCCCCACTCCTAGGACTCCATGACCACGGTATGACATCACACCCACTGTAATCATGACGTCAAACCCACTCTATATGATGTCTCATCGACTTTACGACATCACTTCCAAGCTGCGTGTGAAATCCAGGCAATTTATCTCTGACATCACCCTCACTATGTCTATGAGGGTACACCCACTAATGAGACATCAGGAGCCCTGTGGGGATGACAGCACAACCACTCTATCTGACATCACACACACTCTATCTGACATGATTTCCACTGTATCCTTTCATCAAAACCGCTATACGTATGACATCACACCCTCTATGTGTATGATGTCATATGTACTCTATATGACATCACATCCCCTGTTTATGACGTCATACTGCTAGATTTATGACATCACATCCAATGTACTCATGACGTCACCCCCAATGTATATGAAATCACATCACAGCTATATTAAATCACATCTTCTGTACTTGTCTTACTGAATCAATCTGAGCCATCCAACCCACTCTATAGGTTAGATGACAAGTACCTTATGTATGATATTGTGCTCAATATATCTATGCCGTCATATGGGCTCTTTATGACATCATATCCACTCATTCTCACATCACACCACTGTATTTATGACATCAATTGCACTGTATGCATGCCATCACACCCACTATATGTGAAGTCCCATCAACTGTATATGATATCACATCTTCAATACAAATAAGAGCACATCCCATACCTGTGTCATCACACTGGGCATATGTATGACATCACATGCACTAGACTCGACATCACATTCACTATTTATGACATTAAATCACAGTATTTATGACATTGCAGCCACTCGATTACATCATCACAAGCATTCTCTCGATGATATCACACACATTGCATGCACGCATATCATATCCAACATAGGTATGACATCATACGCAGTATATAGGTTTCCCTACCCATTCTCTTGGACATCACACACACTATATCTGACATCGCTTCAACTGTATCCGTGTCATTCCACCCAATGTATAGATGATATCTCACCCACTCTATGCCCATCACACCCAGTACCTGCATGACGACATATGCTCTCTATGACGTCATATCCCCTCTTTATGACATAACACACCAATGTTTCAAACATCAAATCAAGTGTATTCATATTATCACCCCCACTCTTAAGAATCCATGTCCACGGTATGACATGACACCCACTGTTATCATGATGTCACACCCACTCTATATGATGTCTTATCCAATTTATGAATTCACTTTCAATCTGCGTGTGAAATCACAGGCAATTTATCTGTGACATCACACTCACTATGTCTATGACGTTATACCCACTAATGTGACATCAGGAGCCCTGTGGGGATGACAGCAAAACCACTCTATCTGACATCACACACACTCAATCTGACATGATCTCCACTGTATCCTTTCATCAAAGCGGCTATACGTATGCCATCACACCCTCTATGTGTATGATGTCATACGTACTCTATATGCCATCACATCCCCTCTTTATGATGTCACACAGCTACATTTATGACATCACATCCAATGTACTCATGACATCACCCCCAATGTATATGAAGTCACATCAAAGCTATATGAAATCACATCTTCTGTACTTGTGATACTGCATCAATCTGAGCCATCCAACCCACTTTATCGGTTAGATGAGAAGTTCCTTATACATGACATCGTGCCCAATATATCTATGCTGTCAGATGGGCTCTTTATGACATCACATCCACTCATTCTCACATCACACCACTGTATTTATGACATCACTTGCACTGTATTCGTGCCATCACACCCACTATATGTGAAGTCCCATCAACGGTACATGACATCACAACTTCTAAGCAAATAACACCACATTCCCTACCTGTGTCATCACACTGGGCATATGTATGACATCGCATGCACTAGACTCGACATCACATTCACTGTTTATGACATTAAATCACAGTATTTATGACATTCCACCCACTCGACTGCATCATCACAACCATTCTCTCCATGATATCACACACATTGCATGTATGCATATCATATCCAACATAGGTATGACATCATACGCAGTATATGGGTTTCCCAACCCATTCTCTTGGACATCACACACACTATATCTGACATTTCTTCCACTGTATCAGTGTCATTCCACCCACTGTACAGATGATATCACACCCACTCTATGCCAATCACACCCAGTAGCTGTATGACGTCATATGCTCTCTATGACGTCATATCCCCTCTTTATGACATCACACCCCAGTGTTTCAAACAGCAAATCCGGTGTATTTATGATATCTCACCCACTCTTAGGACTCCATGTCCACGGTATGACATCACATCCACTGTAATCATGACGTCACACACACTCTATATGATGTCTCATCCATTTTATGACATCACATCCCAGCTGCGTTGGAAATCCCAGGCAATTTAACTGTGACATCACACTCACTATGTCTATGACGTTATATCCACTAATGAGACATCAGGATTCCTGTGGGGATGAGAGCACAACCTCTCTATCTGACATCACACACACTCTATCTGAAGTGATCTGCTCTGTATCCTTCGTCAAAACTGCTATACGTATGATATCACCCCCTCTATGTGTATGATGTCATATGTACTCTACATGCCATCACATCCCATTTAAAGGACGTCACCCTGCTACATTTATGAAATCACATCCAATGTACTCTTGACGTCGCCCCCAATGTATATGAAGTCACATCAAAGGTATACGAAATCACATCTTCTGTACTTGGGATACTGCATCAATCTGAGCCATCCAACCCACTTTATCGGTTAGATGAGAAGTTCCTTATACATGACATCGTGCCCAATATATCTATGCTGTCAGATGGGCTCTTTATGACATCATATCCACTCATTCTCACATCACACCACTGTATTTATGACATCACTTGCACTGTATTCATGCCATCACACCCACTATATGTGAAGTCCCATCAACTGTATATGACATCACATCTTCTATGCAAATAACAGCACGTCCCATACCTGTGTCATCACACAGGGCATATGTATGACATCACATGCACTAGACTCGACATCACATTCACTATTTATGACATTAAATGACAGTATTTATGACATTGCTCCTACTCGACTGCATCATCACAGCCATTCTCTCGATGATATCACACACATTGCATGTATGCATATCATATCCACATAGGTATGACATCATACGCAGTATATGGGTTTCCGTACCCATTCTCTTGGACATCTCACACACTATATCTGACATCGCTTCAACTGTATCAGTGTCATTCCACCCACTGTACGGATGATATCAGACCCACTCGATACCCATCACACCCAGTACCTGTATGATGTCATATGCTCTCTATGACGTCATATCCCCTCTTTATGACATCACACCCCAGTGTTTCAAACATCAAATCAGGTGTATTCATGATATCAACCCCACTCTTAGGACTCCATGTCCACGTTATGACATCACATCCACTGTAATCATGATGTCACACCCACTCTATATGATGACACATCCACTTTATGACATCACTTCCAAGCTGCGTGTGAAATCACAGGCAATTTATCTCTGACATCACACTCACTATGTCTATGACGTTATATCCACTAACGAGACATCAGGAGCCCTGTGGGGATGACAGCACAACCACTCTATCGGACATCACACACACTCTATCTGACGTGATCTCCACTGTATCCTTTCATCAAAACCGCTATACGTATGACATCACACCCTCTATGTGTATGATGTCATACGTACTCTATATGCCATCTCATCCCCCTCTTTATGACTTCACACTGCTACATTTATGACTTCACATCCAATGTACTCATGACGTCACCCCCAATGTACATGAAGTCACATCAAAGCTATATGAAATCACATCTTCTGTACTTGTGGTACTGCATCAATCTGAGCCATCCAACCCACTGTATGGGTTAGATGACAAATACCTTATGTATGACATCGTGCCCAATATATCTATGCCGTCATATGGGCTCTTTATGACATTATATCCACTCATTCTCACATTACACCAATGTAATTATGACATCACTTGCACTGTATTCATGCCATCACACCCAATATATGTGAAGCTCTATCAACTGTATATGACATCACATCTTCTGTACAAATTACAGCATATCCCATACCTGTGTCATCACACTGGACATATGTATGACATCACATGCACGAGACTCGACATCACATTCACTATTTATGACGTTAAATCACAGTATTTATGACATTGCACCCACTGGACTTCATCATCACAACCATTCTCTCGATGATATCACACATATTCCAGGTATGCATATCATATCCAACATAGGTATGACATCATACGCAGTATATGGGTTTCCCTACCCATTCTCTTGGACATCACACACATTATATCTCACATCGCTTCCACTCTATCAGTGTCATTCCACCCACTGTACGGATGATATCAGACCCACTCGAGGCCCATCACACCCAGTACCTGCATGAGGTCATATGCTCTCTATGACGTCATATCCCCTTTTTATGACATTACACCCCAGGGTTTCAAACATCAAATCAGGTGTATTCATGATATCAACCCCACTCTTAGGACTCCATGTTCACGGTATGACATCACATCCACGGTAATCATGACGTCACACCCACTTTATATGATGACTAATCCACTTTATGACATCACTTCCAAGCTGCGTTTGAAATCACAGCAATTTATCTGTGACATCACACTAACTATGTCTATGACGTTATATCCACTAATGAGACATCAGGAGCCCTGTGGGGATGACAGCACAACCACTCTATCTGACATCACACAAACTCTGCCTGACATGATTTCGACTGTATCCTTTCATCAAAACCTCTATACGTATGAAATCCCACCCTCTATGTGTATGATGTCATACGTACTCTATATGCCATCACATCCCCTCTTTATGACGTCACTCCGCTACGTTTATGACATCACATCCAATGTACTCATGCCTTCACCCCCAATGTATATGAAGTCACATCAAAGCTATATGAAATCACATTTTCTGTACTTGGGATACTGCATCAATCTGAGCCATCCAACCCACTGTATGGGTTAGATGACAAGTACCTTATGTATGACATCGTGCCCAATATATCTATGCCGTAATATGGGCTCTTTATGACATCATATCCACTCATTTTCACATCACACCACTGTAATTATGACATCACTTGCACTGTATTCATGCCCTCACACCCAATATACGTGAAGCTCCATCAACTGTATATGACATCACATCTTCTATACAAATAACAGCACATCCCATACCTGTGTCATCACACTGGGTATATGTATGACATCACATGCACTAGACTCGACATCACATTCACTATTTATGACATTAAATCACAGTATTTATGACATTGCACCCACTCGACTGCTTCATCACGACCATTCTCTCGATGATATCACACACATTGCATGTATGCATATCATATCCAACATAGGTATGACATCATACGCAGTACATGGGTTTCCCTATCCATTCTCTTGGACATCACACACACTATATCTGACATCGCTTCCACTGTATCAATGTCATTCCTCCCACTGTACAGATGATATCACACCCACTCTATGCCCATCACACCCAGTACATGCATGATGTCATATGCTCTCTATGACGTCATATCCCCTCTTTATGACATCACACCCCACTGTTTCAAACATCAAATCAGGTGTATTCATGATATCACCCCCACTCTTTTGACTCCATGTCCACGGTTTGACATCACATCCACTGTAATCATGACGTCTCATCCACTCTATATGATGACTCATCCACTTTATGACATCACTTCCAAGCTGCGTGTGAAATCCCAGGCAATTTATCTGTGACATCACACTCTCTATGTCTATGACGTTATATCCACTAATGAGACATCAGGAGCCCTGTCGGAATGACAGCACAACCACTCTATCTGACATCACACACACTCTGTCTGACATGATCCTCACTGTATCCTTTCATCAAAACCGCTCTACATATGACATCACACCCTCTATGTTTATGATATCATACGTACTCTATATGCCATCACATCCCCTCTTTATGATGTCACACCGCTACATTTATGACATCACAAACAATGTACTCATGGCGTCACCCCCAATGTATATGAAGTCACATCAAAGCTATATGAAATCACATCTTCTGTACTTGTGATGCTGCATCAATCTGAGCCATCCAACCCACTGTGTAGGTTAGATGACAAGTACCTTATATATGACATCGTACCCAATATATTTATGCCATCATATGGGCTCTTTATGACATCATATCCACACATTCTCACATCACACCACTGTAATTATGACATCACTTGCACTGTATTCATGCCATCACTCCCACTATATGTGAAGTCCAATCAACTGTATATGACATCACATCTTCTATGCAAATAACAGCACATCCCATACCTGTGTCATCACACTGGGCATATGTATGACATCACATGCACTAGACTCGACATCACATTCACTATTTATGACATTAAATCACAGTATTTATGACATTGCTCCTACTCGACTACATCATCACAACCATTCTCTCGATGATATTACACACATTGCATGTATGCATATCATATCCAACATAGGTATGACATCATACGCAGTATATGGGTTTCCCTACCCATTCTCTTGGACATCTCACACACTATATCTGACATCGCTTCCACTGTATCAGTGTCATTCCACCCACTGTACGGATGATATCACACCCACTCGATACCCATCACACCCAGTACCTGTATGACGTCATATGCTCTCTATGACGTCATATCCCCTCTTTATGACATCACACCCCAGTGTTTCAAACATCAAATCAGGTGTATTCATGATATCACCCCCACTCTTAGGACTCCATGTCCACGTTATGATATCACATCCACTGTAATCATGACGTCTCATCCACTCTATATGATGACTCATACACTTTATGACATCACTTCCAAGCTGCATGTGAAATCACAGGCAATTTATCTGTGACATCACACTCACTATGTCTATGACGTTATATCCACTAAAGAGACATCAGGAGCCCTGTGGGGTGACAGCACAACCACTCTATCTGACATCACACACACTCTATCTGACATGATCTCCACTGTATCCTTTCATCAAAACCACTATACGTATGACATCACACCCTCTATGTGTATGATGTCATACGTACTTTCTATGCCATCACATCCACCTCTTTATGATGTCACACCGCTACATTTATGACATCACAAACAATGTACTCATGGCGTCACCCCCAATGTATACGAAGTCACATCAAAGCTATATGAAATCACATCTTCTGTACTTGTGATGCTGCATCAATCTGAGCCATCCAACCCACTGTATAAGTTAGATGACAAGTACCTTATGTATGACATCGTGCTCAATATATCTATGCCGTCATATGGGCTCTTTATGACATCATATCCACACATTCTCACATCACACCACTGTATTTATGACATCACTTGCACAGTACCTTTGCCATCACACCCACTATATGTGAAGTCCCATCAACTGTATATGACATCACATCTTCTATACAAATAACAGCACATCCAATACCTGTGTCATCACACTTGGCATATGTGTGACATCACATGCACTAGACTCTACTTCACATTCACCATTTATGACATTAAATCACAGTATTTATGACATTGCACCAACTCGACTGCTCCGGCCGCTAGCTGGGAGCAGTCGCTCTTGCCCACAGAGCAATCAACGTGAACTCCGAATCCACTTGAAAACAGATGGAAGGGGTTGGGACAAGATCCGTGAAGAATGGCAGCAAGGCAAAAGTTCTGATCAAGCTGCAAAACTTTATTGACCGCAAGGCGATTATATATGGGAAGGAGGGGATGGTGTGGGAAAATGGAGGGGGGAGTTCTGTCGGGCATGTAAGGAATACCTGTCTTGTGGGCGATTGGCATGTCGGATATATGTTCGTCTCATGTTCCTTTTAGTGATTGGCCAGTCCAATGTATAGCTGGCACGTAATCAGCGCCTTATATGGCAACATGCTTGGAGTGTTCCGACCGTAATGGCTCTGGCTGATCGCCTCAGCCGGCCGGGCCCCAACATCTCCTCCCTTTTTGTTTTGTAAGGCGAGGAGTCTGGTTTTGTTTGGACATTGACTGGCTAGGGGAGGCAGTGGCCAAGCTCCTCCTGAGTTCTGTGTAGAGCTTAATGGACACCCATTTTTGGAGGGGAGGATTTTGGTGTCAACCTCCATGCAAGCTGGCTTACCTCGCAGGAGGCTCGAGAGTGTCCTCTTTGCTGGAGGCCCCTCCTTGCGGTACTTTGTGGCGCACCTAGCGGTGTCCATTGCAGCAACTGGGCCGCAATGCAGACTCTCGAGAATCATGCAGCTCCCGTGGGAGAGGGCCTTGATAATTTTCATGGTCGAGCATTTCTAACTGGTGATAGTGGATCTGGATGGGTCTCCCTAGTATGTCGTTAAGCTGGTCTTTGACAAGTGTCGTGACACACCTCAGAACCCAGGGGGCAAAGGTGAGAAGCAGGAGGACAGTGATCAGGGGCCCAAGAAGGGAAAGGAGATAGGGGAGTAGTCCATTAAGGCATGTCAGAAAGGGATTCTCTATTAGCGTTTTCCTTCTTTTTTCTAGATCTACTTGTAGCCTTTTTATTTTATCTCGGACAATGCCAGATTTGTTGGCGTAGAAGCAGCAGCATTCCTGTAAGGCAAGGCAGATACCTCCCTGTTCTGCGGTGAGAAGATCTAAGCCTCGTCTGTTTTGAAGGACTACTTCTGCTAGGGAGTGTAGTTGATCTTGGATATCACTAATGGTGCTGGATATGGCCTGGACATCATCAATGAGCTGCTTAGAGAGCTGTGAATATGAATCAACTGCATATCCTAGGCCTGCAGATCCCGTAGCTATCGCTCCAGAGATTCCAAACCCAGCAAGCAAGGGGATAATGGCTAGGGCTCTTTTGTGCCGTCCCGCAAGGTGGTCAAAAGCGGGAACGGGAACGGGCTCATTTCCTGGAATGATATCTATGTCTGGCAGCAGGGTGGCTAGGGCGCACAGCCCTGTCCATGAGGGGGGTAGGGCGGTATAGGCTTGATTGTTTCCGCAAACGAATGCCTTTCCTGGTCAGTGGCATAGGAGGTTGGTGTAGCTAGAGGTATAATTAAACACAGAGCTACAGTTGGTAAAGGCAGCGAAACCAACGGGGATATCTGTGGAATCATTGCGCGGGTGTTTGTAGATGCAGGGGGAGAATGAAAACAGTGTAGGTTGGACCCTGAAGGGCAGGCCGAGAGTGCAGTTTTGGTCAATAGTGTTGAGGTCTGATGTATTAACGGAGACAGCCAGGGGCATGGGCGTGCCTTGGCTGAGACATAGCCAGCAGTCTTGGGCTAGACTGGGGTTAGAGATGTTAAGCGCCCGGTGGGTGGCTGTCAAAATGTCTATTGTTCGAAAGTGAGGTGTTTAAGGAAGGCGCTTTCGCTTTCTCCAGAGCCAAAAAGCCGTTCGGCCAGTTTTAGTAAGCGACTAATGAAGTCACTATATGGCTCATCATGGCCCTGTCTGATCTTTGCAAGGGAGGTGGTGGCAGCGCCTTTCTGGGGAAGGCGTTTACACGCTTTAACACCTGCTGACTGAATTTGTGTTAGTAACCCGGGGGGAAATTGAGGCTGTTTTTCCTTATGTTGGTAGGGGTCAGAGCCAAGGAACTTTTTGAGAGTCCAACCTTTTGAGGAGGGCTTACGCGAATTGCGTTCAACAAACTGTTTGGAAGCCTCTTTATATTCACTTTTCCAGAGTATAAAATCACCGCCGCTTAGGGCAGCCTTTGCTAGGAAGAACCAATCATTGGGTGTAAGCCATGGATCACTAAGGTTTTCAATCAGGACAACAGTGAAGGGGGCAGTGGGGCCGTAGTTGGCCAATGCCGCTTTGACCTTTTCTAGTGTTTTTAAGCTGAGCTTTTTGTAAGTATGAGGGGATGGTGGGACCGGGGGCTCATCATCGTCAGAAGCCGAGTGTTCTGACTCTTCTTCATCATGATCACTAAGTGGGGGGTCGTGAGCACTGGGCTCAGGGCTTTGAGAGTCTGTCGCCTCATGAGGCGGAGGCTGAGCCTGGCTCCTAGTTACTGGGAAGGCTAAGAGCTCTTGGGGTCGGAGACAGTCAGGTCGGCGAGTTCTTTGGCTACCGCTTTAACATCTCAGAGGAAAATCAGGGCTTCTTGAAGGGAATTTGTTTGGGGGAGGGGAGTTTGGTTGATGGGTGGAAGCTCAGTGTTATGCAGAATAGGAGCTGGAAGGTGGGCTGTGTTGGGAGTGGTGGGCGTAACTGGGTGGGTGGGAAAATACTGTGGTGGCACAAAGGGCGGGAGCACAGAGCTGTGTAAGATGGCGGCTGAACAGGGCGGAGGCGCGGAAGCGGGCGGCGGTGGAGAGACATTAAGCATGGGCTTGTTTAAAACAGCGGCTGTGGCGGGAGCGGAAGGGACTGAGGAAGAGGGAGGCCAGTCAGGGCCGTTATAGTGGGCTGCCTCATCTTCTAGATTAGCTCGGTAAGCAGGGGGCAGCTGATCGTCTGTGTCCGTGCTGATTATTCCTTTTAGGTCTTTAAGATCGGGGTATATAGCAGTAGGATTTGGATTTGTCTCAATATTGATAGAAATCGAGGGACAGTTTGAGAGGGCCCATGGCGGGGGCGAGTAACGGTAGTGGCGCTGGAGTTATTTGGGTGTATGGAGTCGCTTTGTATAAGATCTTGGGTAGAGGGCGCTCTAGAGGGGGGACAGAACTGGCGGGAAATGATTCTTTGTCCTTCCTGACAAAGGTGCTGAATGTCTGGGGTATGGCCCTGGTTGGTGAGAATATCTTTTATAAGATTGTGTAGTTAAAGGTGGTGATAGGCACAGTCTGGGGACCAAAGACACGATAATAGTCATTAAGGCAATCTCCGACACGATTCCACATATGAGTGTCGATAGTACCCTCTTGAGGGAACCAGGGGCAGGTCTTAAAAATAAAATGAAAAAACGAAACTAAATCTTTTTTACGAACCCGAATTCTTCTCACCTTGAGGGATTTTTTAAGGTGGCTAATAAAAACATCATCTTTCGAAAATGCTTGTCCCATGATTAATACTTACCTGACGGAATGCCGCCATCGAGGGGGGGGACTCTCTCCAGAGTCGTCTCAGGAGCGGGTAATCGTGGTGCTCCTTGCTAGGACTGGTCAATGGTGACGGCAGTCCGTCCAAGTGGTTTTCGGGCCCCACGTTGGGCAGCACTTGCTCCTGCCGCTAGCTGGGCGCAGTCGCTCTGGACCGCAGAGCAATCAACGTGAGCTCCGAATCACCTGAAAGCGGAAGAAAGGGGGGTGGGATAAGAGGCGCGAAGAACGGCAGCAAGACAAAGGTTCTGATCAAGCTGCAAAACTTTATTGAGCGCAAGGCGATTATATATGGGGAGGAGGGAAGGGAGTAGGAAAAGGGAGGGGGGAGTTATGACGGGCATGTAAGGAATACGTGTCTTGTGGGTAATTGGCCTGTCGGATATATGTTCACCGCATGATTCTTTTGGTGATTTGCCAGCCGAATGTATAGCTGGCACGTAATAAGCGCCTTACATGGCAGCAGGCTTGGAGTGTTCCGACCGTAATGGCTCTGGCTGATAGCCTCAGCCAGCCGGGCCACAACACTCGACTGCATCATCACAACCACTCTCTCGATGATATCCCAAACATTGCATGTATGCATATCATATGCAATATATGTATGACATCATATGCAGTATATGGGTTTCCCTACCCATTCTCTTCGACATCACACACACTATATCTGACATCGCTTCCACTGTATCAGTGTCATTCCACCCACTGTACAGATGATATCACACCCACTCTATGCCCATCACACCCAGTACCTGTATGACGTAATATGCTCTCTATGACGTCATATCCCCTCTTTATGACATCACACCCCATTGTTTCAAACATCCAATCTGGTGTATTCATGATACCACACCCACTCTTAGGACTCCATATCCAAGGTATGACATCACATCCACTATAATCATGACGTCACACCACTCTATATGATGTCTCATCCACTTTACAACATCACATCCAAGCTGCGTGTGAAATCACAGGCAATTTATCTGTGACATCAAACTCACTATGTCTATGACATCATATCCACTAATGAGACATCAGGAGCCCTGTGGGGATGACAGCACAACCACTCTATTTGACATCACGCCCACTCTGTCTGACATGATCTTCACTGTATCATTTCATCAAAACCACTATACATATGACATCACACCCTCTATGTGTATGATGTCATATGTACTCTATATGCCATCACATCCACTCTTTATGATGTCACAACTCAATATTTATGACATCACACCAAATGTACTCATGATGTCACCCCCAATGTATATGAAGTCACGTCAAAGCTATGTGAAATCACATCTTCTGTACTTGTGATACTGCATTAATCTGAGCCATCCAACCCACTGTATAGGTTACATGACAAGTACCTTATGTATGACATCGTGCCCAATATATCTATGCCGTCATATGGGCTCTTTATGACATCATATCTACTCATTCTCACATCACACCACTGTATTTATGACATCACTTGCACTGTATTCATGCCATCACACCGACTATATGTGAAGTCCCATCAACTGTATATGACATCACATCTTCTATACAAATAACAGCACATCCCATACCTGTGTCATCACACTGGGCATATGTATGGCATCACATGCACTAGACTCGAATTCACATTCACTATTTATGACATTAAATCACAGTATTTATGACATAGCACCCACTAGACTGCATCATCACAACCATTCTCTCAATGATATCACACACATTGCAAGCATGCATATCATATCCAACATAGGTATGACATCATGCACAGTATATGGGTTTCCCTACCCATTCTCTTGGACATCACACATACTATATCTGACATCGTTTCCACTGTATCAGTGTCATTCCACCCAATGTACAGATGATATCACACTCACTCGATGCCCATCACACCCAGTAACTGCATGACGCCATATGCTCTCTATGACGTCATATCCCCTCTTTATGACATTACACCCCAGTGTTTCAAACATCAAATCAGGTGTTTTCATGATATCACCCCCACTCTTAGGACTCCATATCCACAGTATGACATCACATCCACTGTAATCATGACGTCACACTCACTCTATATGATGTCTCATCCACTTTATGACATCACTTCCAAGCTGCATGTGAAATAACAGGCAATTTATCTGTGACATCACACTCACTATGTCTATGACGTTATATCCACTAAGGAGACATCAGGAGCCCTGTGGGGATGACAGCACAACCACTCTATCGGACATCACACACACTCTATCTGACATGATCTCCACTGTATCCTTTCATCAAAACCGCTATACGTATGACATCACACCCTCTATGTGTATGATGTCATACGTAATCTATATGCCATCACATCCCCCTCTTTATGACTTCACACCCCTACATTTATGACATCACATCCAATGTACTCATGACGTCACCCCCAATGTATATGGAGTCACATCAAAGGTATATGAAATCACATCTTCTGTACTTGTGATGCTGCATCAATCTGAGCCATCCAACCCACTCTATAGGTTAGATGACAAGTACCTTATATATGACATCGTGCCCAATATATCTATCCCGTCATATGGGCTCTTTATGACATCATATCCACTCATTTTCACATCACACCACTGTATTTATGACATCACTTGCACTGTATTCATGCCATCACACCCACTATATGTGAAGTCCAATCAACTGTATATGACATCACACCTTCTAAGCAAATAACACGACATCCCCTACCTGTGTCATCACACTGGGCATATGTAGGACATCACATGCACTAGACTCGAATTCACATTCACTATTTATGACATTAAATCACAGTATTTATGACATTGCACCCACTCGAATGCATCATCACAACCATTCTCTCGATGATATCACACACATTGCATGTATGCATATCATATCCAACATAGGTATGACATCATACGCAGTATATGGGTTTCCCTACCCATTCTCTTGCACATCACACACATTATATCTGACATCGCTTCCACTGTATCAGTGTCATTCCACCCACTGTACAGATGATATCAGACCCACTCGAGGCCCATCACACCCAGTACCTGCATGACGTCATATGCTCTATATGACGTCATATCCCCTCTTTATGACATCACACCCCAGTGTTTCAAACATCAAATCAGGTGTATTCATGATATCATACCCACACTTAGGACTCCATGTCCACGGTATGACATCACATCCACTGTAATCATGACATCACACCCACTCTATATGATGACTCATCCACTTTATGACATCACTTCCAAGCTGCATGTGAAATCACAGCAATTTATCTGTGACATCACACTCAATATGTCTGTGACGTTATATCCACTAATGAGACATCATGAGCCCTGTGGGGATGACAGCACAACCACTCTATCTGACATCACACAAACTCTGCCTGACATGATCTCCACTGTATCCTTTCATCAAAACCGCTATACGTATGACATTACTCCCTCTATGTTTATGATGTCATACGTACTCTATATGCCATCACATCCCCTCTTTATGACGTCACACCGCTACATTTATGACATCACATCCAATGTACTCATGACGTCACCCCCAATGTATATGAAGTCACATCAAAGCTATATGAAATCACGTCTTCTGTGCTTGTGATGCTGCATCAATCTGAGCCATCCAACCCACTCTATAGGTTAGATGACAAGTACCTTATATATGACATCGTGCCCAATATATCTATGCCGTCATATGGGCTCTTTATGACATCATATCCACACATTCTCACATCACACCACTGTAATGACATCACTTGCACTGTATTCATGCCATCACACCCACTATATGTGAAGTCCCATCAACTGTATATGACATCACATCTTCTATACAAATAACAGCACATCCCATACCTGTGTCATCACACTGGGCATATGTATGACATCACATGCACTAGACTCGACATCACATTCACTATTTATGACATTAAATCACAGTATTTATGACATTGCTCCTACTCGACTGCATCATCACAACCATTCTCTCGATGATATCACACACATAGCATGTATGCATATCATATCCAACAAAGATATGACATCATACGCAGTATACGGGTTTCCCTACCCATTCTCTTGGACATCTCACACACTATATCTAACATTGCTTCCACTGTATCAGTGTCATTCCACCCATTCTACAGATGATATCAGACCCACTCGATACCCATCACACCCAGTATCTGTATGACGTCATGTGCTCTCTATGACGTGAAAAGATGCTCAACATCACTCATTATCAGGGAAATGCAAATCAAAACCACAATGACGTATCACTTTACACCCGTCAGAATGGCTGTAATCCAAAAATCTACAAGCAATAAATGCTGGAGAGGATGTGGAGAAAAGGGAACTCTCTTACACTGTTGCAGGGAATGCAAGCTAGTACAGCCACTTTGGAAAACAGTGTGGAGGTTCCTTAAAAAACTGCAAATCGACCTGCCATATGACCCATCAATTCCATTGCTGGGCATATACACCGAGGAAACCAGAATTGAAAGAGCCATGTGTACCCCAATGTTCATCCCTGCATTTTTTACAATAGCAGGACATGGAAGCAACCTAGATGCCCATCAACTGACGAATGAATAAGAAAGCTGTGGTACATATACACAATGGAATATTACTCAGGATTAAAAAAAAAATTCATTTGAATCAATTCTACTCAGATGGTCGGAATTGGAGCCCATTATCCAGAGTGAAGTAAGCCAGAAGCAAAAACAACAATACAGAAGCAAAAACAACAATACAGTATATTAACACATATATATGGAATTTAGAAATACGGTAACGAGAACCCAGCATGCGAGACACCAAAAGGAACACATATGTATAGAATAGACTCGTGGACTCTGTGGATGAGGGTAAGGGTTGGATGATATGGGAGAAGGGCATTGAAACATGTTAATTATCATATGTCTAATCAATCGCCAGCCCAGGATTGATGCTCGGGGCTGGTGCATCAAGATTTCCTGGGGGGAGGGAGGAGGGAGGGGGCTTCTGGAGTGGGAGCATATGTAAACCCAGGGTGATATCATGTCATTGTATGGCAAAACTAATAAAAAAAAAACAAGAAAGTTGCCATGACATTTCTGAGGCTTAAGGAGAGGTTCCCTGAGTTCCCCTGTTACTCTAGAAATGAAGATATTCACCGTTCAATGTGAATGAGGCCATTTTCCTATGCAGCACATCTAGAGGAATCCCAAATCCACTCTCGAAACTCAAGAGGAAGCTTAACTCCCTTTAAGCAACTCAAGAGAATTCCCAAGATATGTGTCACCATTTCAGAGGAACCTCGCATTCTGCACCACAGCTCAAAAGAGCCCCACATTCCCCACCTCATCACTAGATGAGGGCAAATTACACCCTGTGTCCTCATGAAAGGACTCCCAACTTTCCTCTCACACCTCAAGAGGAGGGCTTTCTCAGCTACTGTACCTCGATAGGAACCCAAAGTTTCCTGCTCCCAGTCAGAAGGACACCAAGTTGCCCTCCACTTGAGATAAGGCCTGATTCTCCTGAATCTCTGGATATTTGCCTCACAACTTGCAGGGAGGCCTAACTCCCTTATTTTAAATCTAGAAAAAGCCCCAATTCCCTGTCTCAGTCAGACAGGAGTCCTGGCCCTCCCCTTTTACATCTCAAAAGGAAAGCAGAGTTCGATTCCTCAACATGAGTCTAGGAATGTCTCCCAGTTTAAACTCGATTGGAACCCTGATATCCCTGTCGCAAATGGACATGGAACCCTGAGACCCCTCACCTTAAATTGAAATGAGACACTCTGATGCCCAAGCAGCGACTCCAGACCCATCCTACAGCCCTGCATGCAGCTCGAAACAAGACTTGACTTCCCTCCACAAGACAAGAGGCTAACTGAGGTCCCCATCAATACTGGAGAGGAACCGCAACTTTCCTGCTACAGCATGAGAAGATCTCCTTGTCCCCCACCTCATCTTGAGATGAAGGTCATTTCCGCTGCTTTGACTTGGGAGGAATCCTGTCTCGTGCATTGAAACTAGAGAGGAAATGCACAGTTGCTGCCACAAGTTGAATGGTCATCGAGTTTCCCCTCAATGGCATATAATGCCTAATCCTTCTACAGCAACTCAAATGGAATCCCGAGTTTTTCCTCACAACACGAAGGGAAGTCTGGCTGCCTTGATACATCTCTAGAAAAAGCTCAGGTTTCCTGCCTCAACACAACAGGAGCACAAACACAGTATTTAAAACTCAAGGGGAAAGCAGAGTTCCATGCCTCAACTGGAAACGAAGTATATTCATCATCTGAAACTCGAAGGAATGCTGAGGTATATGTCTCACCGTTAGAGGAATACTGAGATTCCTACATCAACATGGGATAAGGCCATATTCCGCTGCAGTGACTCGAGTGCAGTCCTGAGCTGCCCTGTCAACTCGAAAGGACCCCTGACTTCCCAGAGGCAACAAGAGAGGTTCCCCAAGGTCCCCGTCAGGATGCAAGAGGAACTCCAATCTTCCCACTGCAACTCATGAAATGCTATGAGATTTGATCCTCAATGCGAGATAAAGCCTGATTCCCTTGCAGTGACTTGAGAGAAATGCCGAGTCCCCTCTCTAAAGTTTAATGAAAACTTGACTTCCTTTATGCCACTTCAGAGGTTTCCTGAGATGCCCATCTCATAAAGAGAGTAACACTTATTTCCGGCCTCTACTCTAGATGAGGAACCATTCCCCTGAAGCCACTAGGGAGGGATCCAGAGGTGCCCCTCACAGCTTAAAAAGAGGCCTGACTTCCCTGAGGAAATAGGAGAGGTTCGTTGAGGTACCCTCACAATGTGAGATGGACCCAAAGCCTCCCACCATAACTCAAGAAAAAACAGGAGATCAGATGCTCAACAAGAGAAGCGGCCTTTTTCCCTTGCAGGGTTTCGAAAGCAATCCCCAATTTCTTCTTACAACTAGAGTGGAGGCTTGACTCCTTTCATGCAAATCCAGGTGTTCCGAGAGTTACCCATCACAGTCTGAGAAGAACCTCTAACTCCCTATCACACGTGGAGAAAATCCACGAGATTTGCCTTCAATGCAAATGGGGCCCTATTCATGAACAGCACCTCAACAGCAAACCTGAGTTACTTTTCGCACTTGAAACAAGGCTTGACTCTCTTTAGGCCGCTCCAGAGGTTACACATGATACCCATCCCACCTTGAGAGGAATCCCGAGTTTCCAGATGCAATTCCAGAGGAGCTAAGTGTTCCCTCCTCATTTCACCTTGAGGGCCAGTTCCCCTGTGTTGATTGCTGTCACATGCTAATTTTCCCTCACACCTCAAGAGGAGGCCTATTCCACATCCTGCAAATACAGAGGAAACCCAAGGAAAATTCCGCAAGCCCAAAGGGCACTGAGTTCTCTCTCAACTTGAGAAAGGCTTGATTCCCTGGGATTGACACGAATGGAACCACTCATTTCCTCTAACAACATGAAGGGAGGTCTGAATCCCCTTTCACACCTCAGGATAAAGCCCGATTTGTTCACCTCAACTCGACAGGATGCCCCAGATTACTTTGACAACTTGAGAGGAAAGTTGAGTTCCATGTCACCAGCCGAGATTTGGCTTGACTCTCCTGCTGAAACTCGATAGGTACCCCTAAATCCCTCTCTCACAACTGAAGGGGAAACCTGAGTTTCACGCCTGAACTCGCGATGAAGCCTTACTCCCCTGCAGCCACTTATGAGGAATGCTCAGATGCCTTTGTGACACAATAGGAAGGCTGAAGTCTCTAACGCATCTCAAGAGATTCACTGAGGTCCCAATCTCAAGTCAAGAGGAACCACAAGCATCCATTTACAACTCGAGAAAACCACGAAATTCCGCCCTCAACATGAGAAGAGGCCATTTCACAGGAAGTGCCTTGGGAGCAATCCCACGGTCCCCCTCATAACATGAAAGGAAACCATTCCTCACCTTATGCAACTTCAGAGGCTCCCCAAGATACCCATCTAGGGAAGGAACCCTGATTTTCCCACAGCAACCTGAGAAGAGCTCCATGTTCCACAACTCGTCTCAAGATGAGGGCCATTTCCCCTGCTTCGACTCTACAGGAACCCCTCCTTTCCCCTGGTACCTCAAGAGGAGGCCTGTATCATAGACTGGAAACGTGCAGTTCCTGCCATATGTTGAAAGGTCAGCGACTGCCCCCTCAACTGGACATACCACATAATTCTCTTGCAGTGACTCAAATGGAATCCCAAGCTTCCCTCACACCACAAAGGGATACCTGAATTCCCTGTGCAACATTAGAAAAAGCGTGAGGTTTCCTGTCTCAACACGGCAGGAGGCCACATGCCTCATTTAAAACACAAAGAAAAGCTGAGTTCCAAGCCTCAACACGAAACAATTTATACTCCCAGGCTGAAACTCAAAGGGACCCCGAGGTATCTGTCTCAACTGGAGAGCAATGCCGAATTTCCCACCTCAATTCGGGATGAGGCCCTATTCCCCTGCAGCAACTTGAGAGGAATCCCTAGCTGCCTCTGGGAATTTGAATGGAGGCCTAAAATCCCTGAGTCAACAAGAGAGGTTCCCTGAGGTCCCCGTTGGAACTCGAGTGGAACCCAAAGATTCAAGATGCAACTCATGAAATACCAGGAGATTTGATCCTCAATGCGAGATGAAGCCCACTTCTCTTGAGGTGACTTTAGAGAAATGCCCAGTTCCCTCTCGAAAAATGAATGGAAGCTTGACTCCATTTATGCCACTCCAGAGGCATATTTCCCTGAAATACCCATCACATCTCGAAAGGAACCCTGAGGTTCCTGCCTCAATCTAGATGAGTCCCCATTCCCCTGCAGCCACTCATGAGGAATCCAGAGGTGCCTCTAGCAGGCCAAATGGAGGCCTGGCTTGCCTGAAGCAATAGGAGAGGTTTATGGAGCTACCCATCTCAACTCAGGAAAAACCCCAAGCTACCTGCCACAACTCAAGATAAACCACAAGATTAATGAATCTTTGTGAGATGATGAGCTTTTCCCTTGCAGGGCTTTGAGAACAATTCCCAGTTTCTTCTGCCAACTTGAATGGAGACTTGACTCCTTTCATGCAAATTCAGGTGTTCCTGGAGATACCTCTCACAACCTGAGGAGAACCCCGAGATTTTCGCCATATCTCATGAAAATCCATGAGATTTCCCTTCAATGAGAGATGGGTCCTTTTCACCTGAAGTGCCTCGAGAGCATTCCTGAGTTCACACGCCCACTTGAATGGAAGCTTGTCTCTTTTTAGGTACCTCCAGATGATGTCCGGCATACCCTTCTCAGCTCAAGAGGAATCCCACATTTCCAGACACATTTTGAGAGGAGCACCATGTTCTCCACCTCATCACAAGATGAGGGTAGATTCCCCTAAGGGTAGATTCCACTGCTTTGATTTCTGACACATGCTGATTTTCTATCACACCTCAAGAGGAAGCCTGCCTCACCTACTGCAAATCCAGAAGAAACCCAAGATTCCAGCCTCAAGCTGAAAGGGCTACGAGTTCTCTCTCAACACAAGAAAGGCCTGATTCCCTGCGATCGACTCAAATGAAACCACTAATTTCATCAAACAACATGAAGGGAGGTCTGAAACCCTTGTTTCACCTATGAAAAAATCCTGAGTTGCTCACCTCGACTCGACAGGAGGCCCCACATTCTGCTACAATTTGAAAGGAAAGCTGAGTTGCAGGCCACAAGATGAGATATGGCTTGACTCCCCTGTTGATACCCGATAGGTACCCCTTTATCCCTCTCACAATTGAAGAGGAAACCTGAATTCCACCCCTCAACTCGAGATGAAGCCCTATTCCCCTGCAGCCACTCAAAAGAAATGCTGAGTTGCCCTTTGTGACATGGTATGACACCTTACATCCCTGAGGCAAATTGAGGGGTTCCCTGAGGCCCCTGTCTCAAGTCAAGAGGATACCCAAGCATCCAGCCACAACTCGAGAAAACCACGAGACTTCCCCCTCAATGCGAGATGAGGCCATTTCACAGGAAGTGCCGCGGGAGCAATCCCCCTCACAACTTGAAAGGAAACCATTCCTTGCTTTAGGCAACTTCAGAGGCTCCCTGAGATACCCATCACAATTCAAGAAGAACCCCAATCATCTCACTGCAACTCGAGAAGAGCTACCTGTTTCCCAACTGATCTTGAAATGAGGGCCATTTCCCTGCTTTGACTCGATAGGAATCCCTACTTTCCCTAAGACCTCAACATCAGGCCTGTATCACAGAGAAGAAACATGCAGTTTCTGCCACTAGTCAAAAGGTCAGCGACTGCCCTCTCAAATGCACATACCTTCTAATTCCCTTGCAGTGACTCAAAAGGAATCCCATTTCCCCTCATGCCACAATGAGATGACTGACTTCCCTGTGCCCCTCTAGAAAAAGCCTGAATTTCATGCCTCAACACCACATGAGGACACACACCTCATTTAAAATGTGAAAGAAAACAGAGTTCCATGCCTCAACACGAAATGAGGTATATACCTCACCTGAAACTCAAAGGGACCCTGAGGCATCAGTTACCACTAGAGAGGAATACCTAGTTTTCCATCTCAGATTCTCAAATTGAGATGAAGCTCTATTTCCCTGCAGCAACTCAAGAGGAATCCTCAGTTGCACCTGGCAATTTGAATGGAGGCTTAACATCTCAGAAGCAACAAAAGAGGTTCCCTGAGATCCCCACAGAACTCAAGTGCAACCCCAAGCTTCCCACTGCAACACATGAAATGCTGGGAGATTTGATCTTCAACAAGGGATGAGGCCCACTTCTATTTAGGTGAATTGAGAGAAATGCAGTTTCCTCTTGAAACTAGAATGGAAGCTTGACTCCCTTTGTGCCTCTTCGGAGGTTTCCCTAGATACCCGTGGTAACTCTAGAGAAACCCTGAGTTCCTGCCTAAAATTGTGATGAGGCCCGATTCCACTGCAGTGACACGAAAAGAATCTTGAGGTGCCCCTTGTAGCTGAAAGGAGGCCTGACTTCCCTGAGATAACAGGACAGGTTCCCTGAGATACTTTTTGCAAATTGATAAGAACACTCCACAATGAGAAAAAAACACAAGATTCCATGCTCAACGTGAGATGACATCCTTTTCCCTTGCATGGCTTGAAGAGCAATCCTCAGTTTGCTCTCCCAACTTTAAGGAAAGCTTGAGTTTCTTTATGCAACTCCAGGTGTTCCCAGAGGTACCCCAAGGCGAGATGGGGCCATTTTCACCTGCAACACCTCGAGAGTAATCCTGAGTTCACTCTCTCTCTTGAAAGGAGGCTTGACTATCTTAAGGTACCTCCAGAAGTTCCTCAAGATGTCCTTCCCAACTCGAGAAGAACCTCACTTTTACCGGTCCAATTCAAGAAGAGCTCTGTTTTCCACACCTCATCTAGAGATGAGGGCCATTTCTCCTGCTTTTACTTGAGAGGATTCCCTACTTTCCCGTTGCACCTCAAGAGGAAACCTGTCTCATCGATTGAAACTCAAGAGGAAACTCACAGCTCCTGCTACAAGTTGAATGGTCACCGAGTTCCCTCTCAACTGCATATAAGGCCTAATTCCCTTACAGCAACTCAAATGAAATCCTGAGTATCGCCTCACAAAACGAAGGGATGTCTGGGTGCCCTGAAGCACTACTACAATAAGGTTGAGGTTCCTGCCTCAACACGAAAGAAACACAGACACTTTATTTAAATCTCGAGAGGAAAGCAGAGTTCATTGCCTCAACATGAAATGAGGTATACTCCTCAGCTGAAACTCGAAGGAACACCGAGGTATCTGTCATACCCTGAGAGGAATACCGAGATTCTCATGTCAAATTGGGATGAGGCCCTATTCTCCTGCAGTGACTCAATCAAAATCCAGAGCTGCCCCTGGCAACTGGAAAGGACCCCTGACTTCCCAGATGCAACAAGAGACGTTCCTTGAGGTCTCTGTCAGAACTAGAGTGGAAACTGAAGCTTCCCACTACAACTCATGAAATGCAATGAGATTTGATCCTCTACACGGGATAAAGCCCGCTTCTCTTGCAGTGACTTGAGAGAAATGCTGAGTTCCCTCTCAAATGTCAAATGGGAGCTTGACTCCCTTTATGCCAATACACAGGTTCCCCGAGATACCCATCTCAACTTGAGAGGAACCCTAAGTTTCTCGCCTCAACTCTAGATGAGGCCCCATTCCCCTGCAGCCACGAATGAGGAATCCCAAAGTGTCCTTCACAGTTATGAAGGAAGCATGACCTCCTTGCGGTAAAGAGAGGTTTGCTGAGGTACTGGTCGTAATATGAGCTGATCTAAAGCTTCTCGCCACAACTGGAGATAAACCGTGAGATTTCAGGCTCAACATGAGATGAGGCCCTTTGCCCTTGAAGGTCTTAGAAAGCAATATTCAGTTTCTTCTTGCAACTTGAATGGAGGCTTGACTGCTTTCTTACAAATCCAGGTGCTCCCAGAGATACTCATGAGAAGTATCTCTGAGATACTGAGAAGGACCTCGAGCCTCCCACCACAATTCAAGAAAATGCATGAGATTTCCCCTCAATGAGAGATGTGGCCCTATTCATGGGTAGTGCCTCCAGAGCAATCCTGAGTTCCCTTCCACACTTGAAAGGAGGCTTGTCTCCCTTTACGCAGCTCCAGCGGTTCCCTGAGATAGTTGACCCATCTCGATTGGAACCCCAAGTTTCCAGATACAATTCAAGAGGAGCCCAGTTTTCCCTACCTCATTTCGAGATGAGGGCAGATTCCCCTGCTTTGACTCCTGAGACATGCGGATTTTCCCTCACACCTCAAGAGGAGGCCTGTCTTTCTTACCTAAACCAGAACAAACCCGGGGTCCCTGTCTCAAGTCAAAAGTGCAACAATCTCTCCCTCAACTTGAGAAAGTCATGATTCCGTGGGATCAACTCGAATAGAATCACCTGTTTCCTTTAGCAACACAAAGAGAGGTCTAATACCCTATTGCATCTCTGGATAAAGCCTGAGTTCCCCACCTAAACTCGATTGGAGGATTAACACTCCTTTTACAACTCAAGAGGAATGTTGAGTTTCATGCCTCAACACGAAAGTAGGTATAAGCCCCAGCTGAAACTCGAAGGAACCCTGAGGAATCTGTCACAACAGGAGAGGAATACTGAGTTTCCTCCTCAACTGGGAAGAGGCCCTTTTCCCCAGCAGCGAATTGAGAGGAATCCTGAGCTGCCCCTGGTAACTCGAACAGAGGCCTGACTTCACAGAAGCAACAAGAGAGGTTCCCTGAGATTCCTGTCAGAGCTCAAGGGGAACCTCAAGCTTCTCTGCAAAACTTGAGGTAAACCTCGAGTTTCCACGTTCAACACAAGTGAGGAAATTTTCCCTTGCAGGACTTTGAGAGCAATCCCCAGTTTCTTCTCCTGATTGGGAGATTCGATCCTCATTGCAAGATGAAGTGCAATTTACTTGCACTGACTTGAGAGAAATGCCCAGTTCCCTCTCAAAACACGAATGGAAAATTGACTCCCTTCATGCTACTCCAGAAGTTCGCTGAAATATCATTGCAACTCAAGAGGAATTCTGAGTTTCCCACCTCAACTTTGATGAGGCCCCATTCCCCTGCAGCAACTCATAAGGAATCCCGAGGTTCCCTTCAAAGCTCAAAAGGAGTCATGACATCCCTGCAATAACAAGAGAAATGTGCTGAGGTACTCATTGCAACTCGAGTAGAACCCCAAGTTTCCCACCGCAACTTGATATAAACCACAAGATTCCATGCTCAACACGAGATGAGGCCCTTTTCCCTTGCATAGCTTTGAGAACAATCCCCACTTTCTGCTCCCAGCTTTAATGGAGGCTTGACTCTTTTCATGAAAATCCAGGTGTTCCCAGAGATGCACATCACAAACTGAGAAGAACCCTGAGCTTCCCTCCACAACTGAAGAAAATCCAGGAGACTTCCCCTCAAGGTGAGATGGAGCCTTTGTCAGCGGCAGCCCCTCGACAGCAATCCTACGTTCCCTCTCGCACATGACATGAGGCTTGACTCCCTTTGGGCAGCTCCAGAGGTTCCCTGAGATAGCAGACCCATCTCGTTTGGAAGCCCTAGTTTCCAGAGGCAATTCAAGAGGAGCCCCATGACCCCCACTTCATTTGCAGAGGAGGGCCGATTCCCCTGCTTTGGCTCCTGACACATGCTGATTTTTCCTTCCACCTCAAGAGGAGGTCTTTCTCACCTACTGCAAATCCAGAGCAAATCTGAGGTACCTGTCACAAATCAAAAGTGCAACGATCTCTCCCTCAACGTGAGAAAGGGCTGATTCCCATGGGTCAAATAGAATGGAACCATTAATTGCCTCTAACAACAGAAAGAGAGGTCTAAATCCCATTTTGCACATCTGGAGAAAGCCTGAGTTCCCCACATTAACTAGACAGGAGGACTGAATTTCCTTTTACAACTCAAGAGGAATGCTGATTTCTATGCTCCAACAGGAAATGAAGTATATGCCTCAGCTTAAATTCAAAGGAACACCAAGAAATCTGTCGCAACAGAAGAGGATACCGAGTTTCCCACCTCAACTCAAGATGAGGCCCTTTTCCTCTGCAGCGACTTGAGATGATTCCTGAGCTGCCCATGGCAATTCCAAAGGTGGTCTAACTTCCCAGAGGCAACAGGAGAGGTTCTCTGAGGTCCCTGTCAAACCTGGAGAAGAATCCCAAGCTTCCCACTGCAACTCATGAAAAACCACGAGATTTGATCCTCATCGTGAGATGAAGCCCGCTTACTTTGCAGTGACTGAGAGAAATGCTGAGTTTCCTCTCAAAAATCCAACGGAATTTTAAGTACATTTATGCCACTCCTGAGGATCCCTGATATATCACTCGCAACTCAAGAGGAAGCTTGTGGTTCCTGCCTCAACTGTAGATGAGTCTCCATTCACCTGCAGTGTCTCCTGTGGAATCCTGAGGTGCCCCTCGCAGCTCAAGAGAGGACAGATATCCCTGAGCAAACTCGAGAGATTCCCCAAGGTCCCTAACTGAACTCAAGAGGAACCTCAAGCTTCCAGCCACAACTCAAGAAAATTACGAGATTTCCCCCTCAACTCAAGATGAGGTCCATTTCGCAGGCATTGCATCAAGAGTTATCCTGTGTTCCCCCTCACACCTCGAAAGGAAACCTTTCCTCCCTTCATGCAACTTCACAGGTTCACTGAGATTCCTGTCGCAACTGGAGAGGAACCCCAATTTTCCCTCTGCAATTCAAAAAGTACTCCATGTTTCCCACTTCATCTTGAGGTAAGGGCCATTTCCACTGGGTGGACTAGAGTGGAATCCTAACTTTCCTCTTGGACCTCAAGAGGAAGCCTGTCTCGTCTGTTCAAACTTGAGTGGAAACGCACATTTCCTGCCACAATTTGAAAGGTCACCAACTGCCCCCTCAACTGCCCCCTCAACTGCAGAGTCCCTTGCATCAACTGGAATGGAATCCTGAGTTTCCCCTCACAACAAGAAGGGATGTCTGGCTGCCTTGTTGCACCTCTATAAAAAGCCTGAGTTTCCAGCCTCAACATGACATGAGCTCAGACACCTCATTTAACATTCAAAAGGAAAGCAGAGTACCATGCCTCTGGAACCCGGAGTTTCCAGACACAATTCTAAATGAGCCCCATGTTCCCCACCTCATCTCGAGATGAGGGCAGATTCCCCTGCCTTAATTCCTGACACATGCTGATTTTCCCTCGGACCTCACAAGAAGATCTGTCTCACCTATTGCTAATTTAGAGGAACCCCAAGGTTCCTGCTTCAAGTCAACAGGGCATCGAGTTCTCCCTCACCTGGAGATAAGGACTGATTCCCTGGAAGTGACTCAAATGGAACCAATACATTTCCTTTAACAACATGAAGAGAGGTCTGAATCCCCTGTTGCACCTCTGGAAAAAGGCTGAGTTCCCCCTCTCAACTCAACTGTTGCTTAAACTTGACTCCTGCCTTTTTGATCCATTTTATTTAAAATATAAAAACTGTCGTTAATTTATTATAAATTTTAGGAAAAGACTATTTTATCTTTCTGTCTACAAAAGCATGATATATCATTGTGGACATTTAGGAAATATGCAAAACAGCTGGAAAACAAGACAATTGCTTTGGCCCTACTAGCCAGAGATAGATAATTGGTTGACATTTTGGTGTATTTCATTCCAATCTTTTTGTGCAGAGTTGTGGAATATGTTTTCACCCCCATCATTGTGGTTTTGCTCTATATGCAAATTTGTGGGCGTTTCTCCATGATATTGTGAAGCCTTGGTTACCATTGTTTTCGATGGAAGCTTGACAATGCTTAGCTATTCCCTCATTGTTACATGTTTGCATATTCAGTGCTCAGCCCTGTTCTATTTTTCATGGCCCCCTGGACTGTGGACCTTCAGCCTCTTTGGTCCATGAGATTTCTCAGGCAAGAATACTGGTGTGGGTTGCCATTTCCTGGGTTGAAGATCCAAGGTATCTTCCCAACCCAGGGATCGAACTTCCTGTGTCTCTTTCATTGGCAGGTAAATTTTTGCCACCGAACCACCTGGGAATCCCTTATTATATGTTTGGGTTGGTTCTAACTTTCCCACTTGGTAAATAACACAGTGGTGAAAAAGTATCCCATCTCTGTGAAGAGAAGAAGGGAGCAAAGGGTTTGAGACCACAGTAAGGATACAATTTAGGAAGGAAGACTCCCAGGGGCTCTAGTTGCTCCATCATCTTGCTGCAAAGTGCTTCTATAGCCTGGCTCCAGGAGACAAGAACTGGGGCCAAACTGGTGGCTGTTATAGGGGGACATTTCCTTATAAACAGTCCTCTGACCACAGGAGTGAAGATACTGAGTTGCTTTGAAGTGGTGAGTTACCTGTCACAGTAAGTGACAGGAGGGGTCCTATAGAGGGAAGACATCCCTTTACTCCGAGGTCATATTAGCTCACATCTTGGATAAACTCCAACCCTTGGGCTTTGTGTGCTTTACCTGAAATCATCACAAATCCCTCAGCCAATAATGAAGCAGCCCTCAGTTCAGTAGTCAAAGAGAAACAGCCTAGAAGAGAAGGAAGAAACTTGAACTTGGTTCCAAAAGACACAATAAGTCTAATTCCTTCTCCTCCTTCATTATGGTAAAGTTATATTTAACCCTTTTAGGGCCTCAATTTCCCTGTCTGTCAAGTGGGATAACAATATTTGCCCTGCCTAACTTCCCGAAGTCCTGCCTATAAGGCTCTGTGCATGAAGACTGTCACCCTCTACACAAAAAATATATTAATATTATCAGTATCAATGACAGCAGGACCGAAGACTATGACACACCAGTGGGTTGGAGTCCCCTGTTCCACTGCTTCCCAGGGGCAGCACTTTCTGGGCTCCGTGTTTCCGCTGACATCTCTCTATAACCCTGTCTGTGCTCCCTCTGGCAGATCGATGCTGCCTCCTTAATTTCAGCTCCATGTGCTTTAGTCCTCTCCATGCTGGTTTACACAGAGGTGGAGGAGTCCAAGTTCAGAAGCGAGGAAGGCATGAAACTGACCTATGGGTGAGCACAGCAAGAGGGCCTGCACAGAAGTAAATTGTGGGTTGGGCAGGGAGAGGAGCAGAGTCAGTGTCAAAACAGATCCTATATTCTCTGCCCTTCATTGTCTTTCACCAAGCCTAGCCCATCTACCATCTCAGCCACTTCCCTACCTATGGCTTACCTTGAGAAAATGCAGAATCCACATCGTGTCTAATCTTATTGTCCACTCTCTGACCAGAGGGATGTGCCTCTGTGTGTGTGTGTATGTGTGTGTGTGTGTGTGTGTGTGTGTGTGTGTGTGTGTGTGTGCTGAGGAGGGCGTGAAAACCACCCCATCTATCTACATGACCCAAGCATCAATCACATTGACAGAGTGAGTGCTGTCCTTGACTTCACTCACATCCTAATATCTCTCCATCACAGTCTTAACAATCTTTCTTTTAACATTTAATCCTAAAAAATATATTGAAAGACAACACTTTGGACAAGTGTACTTGTGGATACAATGGGGGGCCCAAACCTTATAGCTTCCTGGAGGTCTGGGAAAACATTTCCCTAGGTCCTGCTGTCATGTATAATTAACAGTTCCTAGTGATCACCTTTAAAAATTAAAACGATGATTTTTTAATAAGATGATTTTGGTAAGGTGTTTTGACTCAATATATTAAAAAGTTGTCATTTTAGTGCGTATTTGATATGAACTTATTACTATTTCATGGTGGTCTGGTGGTTAAGATTCCATGGTCTCAGTGCAGGCGATGTGGATTTGTTTCCTGATCAGGAAGCTAGGGGCTTCCCAGGTGGCTTAGTGGTAAAGAATCTGCCTGGCAATGCAGAAGACATGGGTTCAATCCCTAGGCTGTGAAGATCCCCTGAAGAAGGAAATAGTAACCCATTCTAATATTCTTGACTGGAGAATTCATTGGCCCATCAGAGGAGCCTGATAGGCTACAGTGACAAAGAGTTGGAAATGACTGAGTGAATGAGCATGCATGGATGGAGGGAACTAGGCCACTCATGATTCAACTAGAGATCACTAAAGATCACAGATCCTGTGTGTCACAACTAAGACTTGGTACAGCTGAATAAACTAAGGTTGTTTTTTTTTTTTTAATTTGACAGGTATTTCATATTATCTTGTACTAAAGCTCTGAAAGCTGATGTGTATATTGGCAACACATCTCAATTCAGATCTGCCTTCTTCCAAGTGCTTGCTAAGTTTCATGCACCTCGTGGTTTGTCTTAGATGATGTCTGCATAGACATATGGGCCTTATCCTAGTGCTTGGACAAGCATCTTTCTTGTCTCCAGGGTAAACATGGACCCCTGGGTCTGACATGCTCTATCCAAGTTTGAGGCTGTAGGAGAGGGAGCCCTGAACTTGTGGAGAAAGGCCTATAATGACATCTCTTTGTGCCATTGACAGAGATGCTCAAAACCTCTTAGAAGCAGCTACCAGTGGGGCTGCCTTGTTCATGAAGTATATGACCAACATCATGGCCAACTTGATTGCCTTTCTGGCTGTGCTGGACTTCATCACCGATGTCCTCTCCTGGCTGGGAAACATGGTGGAAATTCAGGGGTACAGCTTCCAGGTACAGTTCCTCTCGACCTGTGGAGGGGGTGGTTCTGGCCAGTGGCGACTGTGGGTGGACTCCCACAGAACCCAGATCAACCCCAGTCCCAGTGGCTCATCTTGCCTTGTGCCTCAGCTCATCTGCTCCTAAATCTTGCAGCCAGTGGCCTCCCTGATGGGCATGGACTTGGAGGACTGCTCGGTGGTGACAGAGCTGCTGGGGATGAAGTTGTTTCTGAAGGAGTTTGTGGCCTATCAGGGGCTCTCTGAGTACAAGCCATGCTGCCTTGCAGGCAGTGAGGAGTGGGTTGGCTCCAAAAAGTAGTGAATGTCTGCGAGTGTCCCCTTCCCCTCCCTGGGTCAGGGCATGATGCAGCTGTCCCTGTACAGGCCTGGCTGAGACACACAGAGATGGTGCTCAACCTTCCACATCTCATTGCCGTGGGCAACAAGACAGCTTCGGGCTTCACTGCCATCTTTCTGAAAGTCTCTCTATCTCTTTGCTTCCCTGATGGCTCAGTTGGTAAAGAATCTGCTTGCAGTGCAGAAGGGTTGGGAAGATCCCCTGGAGAAGGGAAAGGCTACCCACTCTAGTATTCTAGCCTGGAGTATACTAGAATAGTCCATGAGGTCACAGAGGCTCGAATATGAGTTTGAGCGACTCTCAGTTCATTTCACTTCTCTCTCTCTCTCAAAGATATCTAAACTCCAGCTGTAGACAGTCTACCATCCTGTGGCCTTGGGCAAGCTACTGCACATTGCCTCTTCTGTTGGAAAACCAGTGTCATATCTGCCACCGCTACCCCCAAAGGAATGGGTGTGAAATTCCAATGAGGAGCTAAGAGAGTAAAACCGAAAGATCTCACCACATTAATCTCCAATATATGGAATTCAGGTTAGGGGTTGGTTTGTGCAGTTACGACTTAAAAAAAAAAACCTGTAAAAGCTTTCTAAAGTGACACTTTCGAAAAGAATAACAGCCAATGTAACATGTTTAAGAATTAAAAAATTGCCCATGATATCATCATCCCCAAATGACAGCTATTATAATATATAGTCAATTATATCTAATTATATGATAATAATTGTAAACATAATAATATAATATCTATTTTTTTTCCATTTGGCTCTTATACTCACTGCTGAAACAAGTTGGTTTTGCACTGAATTTTTCCCTCTAAGAAGATGGTTTCCACGGGAGTTTTTCAAGATGTGGGATGATTGAATTGTATGGCATGAATCCTTGTGTGTGTGCTGCCAGGAACTTTTGCAAAGCGTTATAACAACCGAAACCACCCCAGCTCTGCCTGTGAGCATTGATTTCACTACACCTGAACAGGTAAAACAGCCTCTTTAAAAAAAGAAGAAGTATTGCTACTTTAATGGGCAAATAATAATAGCTCATTGTTTTAACATGTGTTTCCTGGGTTACTAGGAGCTTTTAACATAAAATATTTTTCATGTCTTTGAAATTGTTTTTTAGTGATAAAGAAATGTACTCTTTAGTTTTTGTTAAGGTTTATATTGAGTAAAAAGCTCAGATTTCCCTGAACTCCGAATTTTAGCTCCAGTATCACTGTCTTCTCTAGGGGCAATGGCAGTATGTACCTTTGGGCTTCCCTGGTGGTTCAGCAGTAAAGAATCCCCCTGGAATTCAAGAGACACAGGTTTGATCCTCGGATTGGAAAGACCGCCTGGAGGAGGAAATGACAATCCTCTTCAGTATTCTTGCCTGAGAAATCCCATGGACAGAGAAGCCTGACAGCCTGCAGTCCACGGAGCCTCAGACTCAGACATGACTAAAGTGACTGAGCACACACATACTCATATGCCTTCAGGATCTTTTCCAATGAAATTCATTACTTCAGCAAGTATTTGTTGAGACCTCTGAGTTGCCAGGCCTTCGGCTGGGCACCAGAGATAAAATGGGGAATTAGACAGACATGGTCCCTGGTGACATGAAACTTAACATCTAGTGAAAGACACAAGAAAACAAAGGAATACAAAATTTTAAACCACAATCTGCAGTAAATTATATGATGGAAACAATAAAAGAATCAGGGATGGGGTCTATCCTTGACTAGATAGGACTGACTGGACAGGGGAGGCCTCCCTAGTCAGTGGTTAAGACTCTTCACTTCCACTGAAGGAGGCTCAGGTTCTATTCAAAGACAGGGAACTAAGATTCCCCGTGCTACCCATTGCGGCCAAAAAAAACGTCTGCCCTGAGATGAATATTTAGACCAAGACTTGGAGGCAGGAGCGGAGGCCAGAAATAATGGGGACTAGCATTCCAGGCAAAGAAAGAGGTACATGCAAAGGCTCTGAGTTTGTCCAAAGCACTGGTTTGGAGAAGTGAGAGGAGTCCACTTAGAACAGGTGTTAATTGTAACAGAGTGGCTCAGGCCAAAGAACAGTTGGAAGTCACTGAAAATTTGTCTTCTGACATTTTAGCAGTAGTTGGGCTGCTGTCTGGAGTGTGATTGTAGGTGAGTAAGCAGAATGCAAGAACCTTAATGTTTTCAATCAATGTATAAAACTCTGTATGTTATAAAGATATTAACTCTGTTTCATTTTCTTTTTAAAACATTTTGGCCACACCATGCATCATGTAGGATCTTAGACCTCCAGTTAGGAATCAAACTTGGACTGCTTGCATTGGAAGCATGGCGTCTTAGCCACTGAACCACCAGGAAGTTCCACATTTTCTACGTATATTTTTCCTGGTTATTTTTATTTTTGTTTCCCTTCATTCCATAATCAGAATTTTTTTAAAAAATACAAATTTATACCAAATCTCTGCATTTCTTACATTATTTCTAAATTTAGAAACTTACCTCCATTCCAGAAACCTGGTAAAGGTTAAGTTCCTGAAACAGTATGATGAAGTAGTTAAAATGATGAGATCTTGGGAGTCAGACAAAACTGAGTTCAAATTGTGACACAACTGCCTTTTTGCTGTGTAAACTTCTTCAGTTACTTATAGGAGCCTCAGTTTGCTCCTCTCCAGGATGAGAGAAAAATGCTATTCTGTAACAATAATACTATTATCCTGTATTTTTCTAATATTTAATGTTTAAAGTGTTAACATTTATCTGCTTTAATGATCTAGAATTAGATTTTTATGGAGTGAAGTATGGGTCTAAGCCTTTTCATTCCCCCCAAATTGTTCCATGTTGGATGTTAGTACTTCTAGAAAATTGCACAAGTGTTCACATCAAAAGGGAAAGAGAGTTATGTTGCTTACATACCTACTCTAGTGACTTCCTTGATGGTGCAGCAGTTAAAGACTCTATGCTTCCAATGCAAGGGCATGGGTTCAATCCCTGTTTAGGGAACTAAGATTACACAAGCTGTGTGGTCTGGCCAAAAATTTAAAAATTAAATAAGAATAAAATAAAATCTGAAATTAATATATAAAATAAATAAATACCTACTCTATGCCTAGTTCTTCCTATATATGACATGATCTCTATTACAGTCCTCCCAGTTGGATACTGTTATTCCCACATTCCTGATGGAGATTCTAAAATTTATGTTCCACCCTGGGTCGGGAAGATCTCCTGGAGGAAGGCATGGCAACCCATTCCAGCATTCTTGCCTGGAAGATTCCATAAACAGAGGAGCCAGGGGGGCCACAGTCTATGGGTCACAAAGAGTCAGACATGACTGAAGTGACTTAGCATGCCTGGGGTGGTTTGAGCACATCGTTGTGGGAAGCACATCACTTCTCATCTTCTGCCTTCCCAGGTCAGAGCAGAAATGCTCATAACATTTGTCCTCTGCGGATTCACCAACTTCAGCTCTATTGGGATCATGCTGGGAGGCCTGAGTGAGTCCTAGAGGGGCCTCCCCAACCTCCTATAAAGGGCAGGGGTTGGTCTCCAGTTCTGGCTCTCAGATACCTACAACTTTCGAGAGATCTGTATGCCTCAGTTCTCCTCTTGGTCTAAGGCGGAGCCTGAACAAGGAGGTCATGGAACTCCCTCCCAACCCTGGAATTTCATGCTTTCTCTGCTGCTCGGCTGGCACAGGGCCCCAGCAGGAGTCCGGAGGCATGGTGTTGGCTGCCCAGCTGAAGCTTTGACCTGCCAGTTTTCATACCCACAGTGGACAGATAGGCCCTGTGGGGCCTGGGGAGGAAGGCTCTATAGAACTATTAGCTTTTTACAAAAAACCGTTTCACCCTTCACAGTCCCCTGCCTAGTGGTGCAACCATCCTGTTTTATTGAAAAGCTAACTGAGCTGTGCAAAAGTGAAATGTGACCCGAGTCACTCAGCTATAAAGTGGCTGTTAACTGTCACTGTGTTAGTCGTGCAGTCGTGTCTGACTCTTTGCAACCCCATGGACTTCAACCCATCAGGATTCTCTGTCCGTGGAATTATCCTGGCAAGAATACTGGAGTGGGTTGTCATTCCCTTCTCCAGGGGATCTTCCCAACCCAAGGATACAACCTAGGTCTCTTGCATTGCAGACAGGAGCTTTCTTTACCATATGAGCCACCAGGGAATCCTAGTAAATGGCTGAACCTGTGCTTAATCCTGGGTCTGCCTGACTCCAAACTCAATGTTCTTTCCATACACCTGCCACTGATGACACGTGGGGAAGTGTGGA
>ML662366.1:149311-188070 GCA_007570785.1 Antilocapra americana | reverse complement strand
CATAATCGCCCCTTCCTCCTGACCAGGGCTCTGTCCAGGGTCCTTAATAGGGTCCAGAAAGGCCTGTGCAGCTGTGGGAGGGCTTCACCCTGAGTGTGAGGTGGGAAACATGGTTAAGGACCCTACAGTATGGTGAAAAGAGGATTAGCGAGAGTTCCCTCAGCCTGAACAGAGCTGTGATAAGATGACCAAATGGCCATGTTTACACAGAACTGAGAAAGCTCTCAGTTCATAAATATGTCAGTTTAAAAATAGGGAATGTCCTGAACAAATTGGGGAAACTGGTCTCTTCAGGGAGAAGCTAGCCAGCAGTGGAGAGAAGTTGGCTACACTCTTGAGATCTGAAACTGACTCATAATAAAGGATACCCCTCTTAACCTAGCTACCTATTTTTTATCCTAGGCACACACTGGAGAAGGTGCTATACTTGAGAGAACAGGAAGGTGGGACCTAGGAATAGTTGAGAACAACGGGCAATAATTGATGGGAGTCTGTGTAATATAATAAAAGAAATGGTGATCTGTCCTTTAGTGTCCCCTGGGCTACCCAGGTGTCACCTGGCCAGTGCCGGGGTCCAGCCCCAGCAGGGTCCAGGGGTCTTGAGGGATGGGGGTCTTGAGGGATGAGTAGCTTTGGCAGAAGAACTGAGCTGATTCGGTGTGTGGTGATGAAGCAGTCTCTCTTTATTGCTGTTAGTTTTGTGAGGTGATGGAGAAGTCTCTCCAAAAGGTGGTGGAGAAGTCTCTCCCTTTATTTCTGTTAGTTTACAGTTTTATAGCAAAAAAAAAAAAAAAAAATCCCCATTACTTCACAACTATTTTATGCAAACTTTTGTTTTCTGCCTACCGATAACAACTTCAACATTAAGCTCATTTTCCTTGCAAAAGGTTGGATTTCTGCATAAACAGACTTAACAATAGTATGTTTACCATTTGAATATCTCTAGCATACCTTTATTTAGCATAATGTGGGCATATATACACTGTTTTACAAGATAGCCTTTTCAGCAAAGATAAAAATCTTGTAACTCATCCAGGAAACATAGGGCTAGAATCTATCTCAAAAAGAGGGGGTTTTAAAAAACTCACTTTCCATATCCTAGAGGGAAGAAGGCTGTAAATGGTTACTTTACATTAAGAATGTATGCATTTCTTTTGTCCCCGGAAAAGGTATGCCTCTCCATTCATCTCTGAATATTCAGGGATTGACACAGGAAGCCTCCTGCCAAATGTTCCCTGACAAGGTGCAACTATGTAGAACCTAGAAAGAGGGGCTTAAGCTTGAAACAGTTTTATTCTATTAACCTAGTTTGGTTTTTACAAGGAAAGAGAAAACAAGACAAAGAGACAGTTTAGCAGCACTGCTTTAACAATGAAACCCTATTAACCTTACAACTACTAAAAGGAATTCCTATGTCTACACTACCCTAAAGCAATCAGTGCCTCCAAATATGCTGGTCAGAGTTATGAGCATTCCTATGTCTCATTCCACTCTGGTTTTTTCAAAGAAGGGAGCCTTTTCGGTGGAGTGGTTGGAGGAGTGGGATGTGGAAATGTGACCCAACTAGGAGCCCTTCTAGTGGTGGCTTTGCCGTGACCCCCAGAGAACTCTTGGTAAACTCCCCAGTAGCTAGTAGGGGGTATAGTAATCTATTTAAATGTCCTTTATTCCTCCTTAGTCCTCTGGAAATGTAATCTGCCTTACTAGATCCTCTGAGGGAATTAAGGTCTGAGGGAATTATCTCAGGATGCATTTTTTTTCTAACTGGGACTGACCTACTGACATGAGCTAATGTTCAGAGCATAAACAGAACTTCCCAAGACAAATACCAGGAGGGGTCTTGCGTTGGGATGCCCCGAAGGAAAATCCGCATTGCAGTTTCCTTCTCAGTCTCGTGACTTTGTCATCGGAGTGAGGAGGCATCCTGACTGCTCCCAGCAGGCCAGAGCACCAGTGTCTGAGCTGGGTGAATGAGCAGTGCCAGACATACCCTCTCCCAGGGCAGCTAGTCTCCCCCACCCCATGAGAATCTGCTGCCACAGGGAACCCCCACCTTCACTGTGAATTTAATCCATTTAGTTCGACACCAAATACAGCTCTCTGGATGGTCCTCATTCATTATTTTCACAGTCTTCATTCGCTCAACAGACAAGCATTGTGCACCCACTGTGGGCCAGGCACTTTATGGATGTGATGAGAATAAAACTTGCCCTCACATTTGAGAAGGCAGACGTATAGGAAATGCCTCAGAGACATGGTGAATAGTCATTTTGGTACATGCTGAGCATAAGCCTCTATGGAGAATGACCAAGACAGGAGACTGATATACACCAAGGAAAAGACTTCCCTGAAACCAAAACAGTTAAGCTGGAATCTGGAAGAGGAAAAGAAATTTGCTAGTCAAAGGGGAGTGAGAACTTCTAGGAAGGGAACTCAGCTTGTGTAAAGGTACAAAGAGTGTGGTGTATTCAAATATTGCATTCAAGGATGTCAAGGAAGATATCATGGCGAGAGTGCTTTCTCAGAGGATCCCAAGCTGCTGAGAAAATTACCTAACACCCAACAACGGAGGGAAATAAAACAAAGAAGAGTGCTGAGTCAGGATACTGGGGGGCGTCACATGTAAGTGCTCAGGCTGACTAGTATATGTCTCTGACTCCCCCAGGATCTTCAAGGCCACTGCTATAGCTGCATTACAGGAGGCACAGAAATGTTTGGCCCTGGAGAGACCTCTTTTCACGGCAAGAGTGAAAAGAGTCAGGGCAAGAGATGAACGGATGTTCAGGAGACAGTCAGGAATATGGCAGCTATGGAGAGACTCTGACTGACCTTGATGCTCTGTTTGTCCCAATGTCTTTCAGCATCACCATGAAAGGAAACCATATTGGTTGTTATCACGGCTGTGAGGCTGTTGTGGACACTGGGACATCACGGATCCTAGGCCCAACACGTCTGGTCAATACCATTTACAGGATCATCGGCGCTAAACTCGAGGGTTCCGAGGTGAATGGTTATGCCACAGGGTCACTCCCACTCTCCCCACATAACAAGGATTTCCAAGGCCAACCTGTCTCCCCCTCTCTCTAACAGTATTATGTTTCATGTCTTACCATCAATGGCCTGCCACCTCTTCTCTTCACAATCAATGGCATGATCTACCCCGTGACATCCCCAGCCTACATCCTCAAGGTGAGAGGACAACCCTGAGTATTGGTTCTCAAATAAAAACTTGCAGAACTAGCTGAGCTGGCTCAGGGAGGATGGAATGCTCTGTAGGTCATGTCACACCATGGCAGATGCTCCTGAGCCACTGTAGCAGGGCCAGTGGCTTCCACAAAACCAACCACTTGAGAGTAAAGATCAGTCTGGGACACTGATCTTCCTGAAATAGATGTGGAGCCACCATCCCGTGCTGGCCTGGTATGAATCACAAGGATAGGGGAGCACTAAGGTCTTCAGTCCTCAGAGAACTTCAGTTCGATCAGAACCCTCATTTGCATGAACATGGAAAGTCAGCTCTAGCAATCCCTGAAATAGGCCATGTGACATGAAGAAAGGCTGGGGACAGTCCCAGTGTGCTGTCCCACTATAGGGATTATCAGTCTCCCTTCCCTTCTAGAAGTTTTCCTGGCTTAGATGATAAAATACCTAATTGTCTTAGTCTCAGTTGCATCTTTCCCTTGCTATACCCAGGTGCCCCCTTTGTGAGTTGGGATACCCAACCCCTCTGGGCAGAGGTTAGATGCTAAGGTGACTAAAGGGTTCACAGTGACTGTGCAGCCCTGACACAGGGTGGAGGCTTCATGTCGGCTCCCTGGGGGGTTCAGAGCAGGTTGATGGGCTCAAAGAGGGCTTTGAGAAAGAGAGGGAGTTTCAGTAATTCTAACCCCGCAGACTCATAGAGCAATAAGGTGACCCACTTGTCCTCGGCACATCTACACTGTACTTCATGCAAATGGCACCAAAGGTGCTCTGCAAAGGGGCACTGGGGACATACTAGGGGTGACGAGGGGTGCAGACCGACCAGTATGGGTGGGGGATGGGAGTAAGTCACCCCACCATTTCTGGATTGACCAAAGAGGGTGAGTGTGCATCCAAGAAGTTTTTCTATGGTGCCTGAGTGAAGCATTAAAGAATGCGTTGTGAGCATTGCTATTAATGTGTTTAACGTGCATAACCAACAGTGAGCTACTGTATAGCACAAGGAAATCTGCTGAAGGTTCTGTGGCAGCCAGGATGGGAGAGGTATCCTTGGGACAAGGATACATGTATATGTATGACTGAGTCAGTTCATCATCTTTCCGAAACTCAGAATATAGTTAACCACCCACACTTGAATACAAAAATGAAAGTTGTTAACGAAGAACAGGTTGTGGGGATGAAGAAGAACCGTCAATCTCTGCAGAAAAAACAAGAATCAGGAATCAGTAGCTAAGAAACAGAGAGTGCTAAGAGAATTGTGGGACACTCTTGTTTTTTTTTTTTTTAATGTGTATTGAGGTATGACTAATCTTCAGTGTTTCCTGAACTTCTGCTGCACAGCAAACTGACTCAATTATACACATACAAAAATATATATTCCTTTTGTTATTCTTCCTCATTGAGTTTTGTCACTGGATATTGAATATATTTCCGGGGGCTTTAGGTAGGACCTTGTTGTATATCATCCCTTTGTATATGACTTAGTATCTGATAACCCCCTACTCTCCGTCCTCCCCCCACATCACTCTTCCTTCTGGCAACCACCTGTCTTTTTGTTTCGGATGAACCCCCACATCCCAATCTGCTGAGAAAATCACCCGACACCCAACAAAGGAGGGAAATAAAACAAAGAAGAATGCTGAGTCTGGATACTAGGGGGAGTCGCTCTTAAGTGCTCAGGCTGACTAGTATATGTCTCTGACTCCCCCAGGATCTTCAAGGCCGCTGCTATACGGGCATTACAGGAGGCACAGAAATGTTTGGCCCTGGAGAGACCTGGCTCTTGGGTGACGTCTTCTTGAGGCTGTATTTCTCGGTTTTTGATCGAGGAAATAACAGGATTGGCCTGGCTTGGGCAGCGTAAATGCTTCGACTGGCTTAGGAATCAACTAGGCCCCTCCAAAACATACTCGCACATACTTAAGGCAACCCTACTCAGGGATGCTGGTGAACTTTTTAAGTGGTGCTCTGCAAATCCTAATCTCAGGAAAGAATAAAAGGTTTCACTCTTACTGATCCTAAAACAAATGAGTGCTTCTTTTGTGTCTGGGAGGTGCATAATGATCAGGAAGTAGCTGTTACCAAGTCTGAGGCACAATTGAGAGGAGACCAAAGCCAGCTGGCTTGAAGGAAAGGAAGGACTTATTGGAAGGATGCCTGGCTTTGGGGAAACAGGAGCCAGAGAAGATCCAAAGATCAGTGACTGGACCCAAGAAATCGGAAGTCGTCAGTTTTCTCTATCTCATCCTCGCTCTTTCCCCTCTCTCTTCTTTGATTGCCTTATTCTGACAGCAGTCTTACCTAAGGCTTCTACGGCTAGTGAAGGCATCCCGAGCTACCTGCCCTAGGGTTTTATATCCTGAAGTCATCTAACCCATAAGAAAAGAAGCCTAGAGACATCAGGGTTCAAGGGAGTGCTCTGAATGGCCCACCCCATATCACATGTCCAGCTGGAGACCAACCATCCTGGCAGGGCCATGGGGTCAACTGGAGACCAATCAACTTGGCAGGGTATGGGGTCAGCTTGAGACCAAACATCTTGGCAGTGCTATGGGGTAACCTGGAGACCAAACATCCTGGCAGGGCCGTCGGGTTCTATGATGGGCTTTCGATAGTCACCTTGTTCTAACCCAGCAGCACACATGATAATCACTTTCCTACAGAACCACATGACTGGAGTGAGGGGATATAGCCTCAAAGATAGTGGATGGGGGCTGATCTAGACCATGGAAGAGTTTATGATTCTTCCACCACCGAGTCCACCACCTCCTCATTCAGAGGAATTATAAGGGGTAGTGACAATAATCTAATCATCCCATCTCAGGTGAAAATTGGCAGTGGGCTTCTTCTTTAGGGGTTCTGTGTAAGAAAAGGTTTGTTTTGTCTCCACTCCCCAGTCAGCAGCTCGCTGCCACACACACGTGCTGTGTCCTGTCCAGTCCCACTTGGCAAATGATGGCCTCTGTGGATCCCTGAGCCATCCAACACTTGCAGAGCCAAAAGACTCATTCTTTGGCCTCCAGCTCTGCTGGGAAGAATGTAACTCATATTTCGGGACACCCAGTGTACATAGAGGCTTCAGCCTTCCTGAGCATCCTCCAGGGGTGGTGCTACAAACCATTCGGTTGGAGCTGCCATGGTTCGGCACTGTTGGAGTGGAAGCATCGGTTCTTCTCACCTGGACACCCTTGCCAGAGACCTCACCTGGGACAGCAGGGGTCAGAGACCAATTACCTTTAGGATTGAGAGATTTCATTCCCTTGATCTAAAAGGGACTCTCAAGAATCTTCTCCAGCACCAGTCTTCAAAAACACCAATTCTTACATGATCACCATTCTAAAATCTCACATCTGTACAAGACTCCTGGAAAAAGCCATGGCTCTGACAGTACAGACCTTTGTCAGCCAAGTGAAGCCTCTGCTTTTTAATACACTGTCCAGGTTTGTCATAACTTTACTTCCAAGTGGCAAGTGTCTTTTAATTTCCTGGCTGAGGTCAAGGCCCATTGTGACTTTGGAGCCCAAGGAAATAAAATCGGACACCTTTTCCACTTATTCTCCATCTATTTGCTATGAAATGATGGGACTGAGTGCCATGATCTTAGTTTTATGAATGTTGAGTTTAAGGCAGCTTTTTCCTTTTCTCTTTCACTCTCATCAAGAGGCTCTTTAGTTCCTGTCCCCTTTCTGCCACTAGAGTGGTAACATCTTCATATCTGCTGTTATTTCCCCCAGCAATCTTAATACCAGCTTGGGATTTTCCTGCCCAGCACTTCAAATGATGTGTCTTTAGTTCAGTTCAGTGACTCATTTGTGTCCAACTCTTTGCAACCCAATGAATGGTGCAACTCCATGCTTCCTTTCCATCACCAATTCCCGAAACCTACCCAAAGTCATGTCCATTGAGTTGCTGATGCTATCCAAGCATCTAATCAATCCTCTGTCATCTCCTTCTCTTCCTGCCTTCAATGTTTCCCAGCAGCAGGGTCTTTTCCAATGAGCCAGTTATTCCGATCATGTGGTCAAAGTAATGGAGCTTCAGCGTCAGCATCAATCCTTCTAATGAATATTCAGGTTTAATTACATTTTGGAATGACTAGTTGGTCTGTTTGCACAGACTCAAGAGTCTTCTCCAACACCACAATTCAAAAGCATCAAGTTTTTGGTGGTCAGCTTTTTTTATAGTCCACCTCTCACATTTATACATGGTTAGTAGAAAAACAAAGCTTTGACTAGACACACCTTGTCAGCAATGTAATGTCTCTGGTTTTTAATATGCTGTCTAGATTGGTCGTAGGTTTTCTTTAAAGGAGTAAGCATCTTTTAGTTTCGTGGCTTTCATATCCTTCTGCAGTGATTTTAGAACCCAAGAAAATAAAGTCTGCCACTGTTTCCACTGTTTCCCCATCTATTTGCCATGAAGTGATGGGAACAGATACCTTAATCTTAGTTTTCTGAATGTTGAGTTTTAAGTCAGCTTCTTCACTCTCCTCTTTCATTATCTTCAAGTGGCTCCTTACTTCCTCCTTGCTTTCTGTCATAAGGTTGATGTCATCTGAGTTTCTGAGGTTATAGATATTTCTCCGAAAATCTTCATTTCAGCTTGTGCATCATCCAGCCAGGCATTTATCATGGTGTACTCAATAAATAATTTAAATAAGCAGGGTGACAATATACAGACTTGATGTACTCCTTTTCTGATGTGGATCCAGTCTGCTTTTCCATATCTGATTCTAACTGTTGCTTCTTGACCTGCATAAAGATTTCTCAGGAGGCTGGTAAGGTAGTTTGACATCACCTCACGAAGAATTATCCAGTTTGTTGTGATTACACAGTCAAAGTCGTTGGCTCAATTAAGAAAGCAGAAGAAGATGTTTTTCTGGAATTCTCTTGCTTTTTCTATGATCCAGTGGATGTTGGCAATGTTATATCTGGTTTATCTGCCTTTTCTAAATCCAGCATCAACTTCTGAAAGCTCATATTAATGTACTGTTGAAGCCTAGCTTGGAGAATTTTGAGCATAACTTTGCTTGCGTATGAGATGAGTGAAATTGATAGGGTGATTCTCTCACGTTGCCCTTGGAGAATTTACAGTATGACTTTCCTAGCCTGTGAGATGACTGAAATTTAGAAGGAAATTCTTTCACATTGTCCCTCATTGGGATTGGAATGAAACTGACCTTTTATAGTTCTGTAGCCACTGCTGAGTTTTCCAAATTTGCTGGCATATTGAGTGCAGCACTTTAACAGCATCATCTTCTAGGTTCTGAAATAGCTCAACTGAAATTCTATCACTTCCACTAGGTTTGCTTGTAGTGATGCTTCCTAAGGACCACTGACTTCATATTCCAGGATATCTGGGGTTAGGTGAGTGATTGCACCATTGTGGTAATCTGGGTCATGAACATCTCTTTTGTATAGTTTTCTTATGTGTATTCTTGCCACCTCTTCTGAATATTTTTTGTTTCTGTAAGTGCATACCATATTTCTCCTATATTGTGCCCATGACTGCATGAACGTTCCCTTGGTACCTCTAATTTTCTTGTAGATAAGCCCTTCATAAAAGGTTAAACACACAGACTGACAAATAAACCTTGTCATGCTCCTTTCCCAATTTTGCATCATTCAGCTGCTGTTCCATGTCTGGTTCTAACTGCCACAGTTTGAACTGCATACAGATTTTTCAGGATACAAGTAAGTGATCTGGGACTCCCATTTCTTTAAGAATATTCCCCAGTTGGTTGTGGTCCACACCTTGAAAGGCTTTAGCATAGTCACTGAAGCAGATGTAGCTGTTTTTCTGGAATTCCCTTACTCACTATATGATCTGATGGATGTTGGCAATCTGGTCTCTGGTTCCTCCACCTTTTCTAATTCTAGCTTCTACATCTGGAATCTCTCAGTTCATGTACTGTTGAAGCAAAGCTTAAAGAATTTTGAGCATTACCTTCTCGCATGTGAGATGAATGGAATTGCTTGGTAGTTTGAAAATTATTTGGAATTGCCATTCTTAGGGATTGGAATAAAAGGTGAACTTTTAGAGTCTTGTGGCCACTGATGAGTTTTCCAAACTTGCTGACATATTGAGTGCAGCACCATCTCTTTACAGCAACATCTCTTTTGGAGCTTTAACAGCTCAGCTGGAATTCCATCAATCCAGTAACTACTTCTGAGTAATGCTTCATAAGGGCCACTTGACTTCATACTCCAGGATGTCTTGCTTTACGTGAGTGACCCCAGCAACATGTTGTTCTGAGTCATTAAGAGCTTCTTGTGTAGTTCTTCTGTATAGCCTTGTAACCTTGTCTTAATCTCTCTTCCTTCTGTTAGGTCCTTGTATTTTCTGTCTTTTGCGTCCATCACTGCATGAAATGTTACTGTGGTATCTCCAATTTTCTTGAAGAGGTCTTTAGTCTTTACAAATCCATTGTTTTCCTCTATTCCTAGACTTTCTCTTCTCTAATTGCTATCCTCTTGAAGTCTGCACTCCATTGGGTATGTCTTTCTCTTTCTCATTTGATTTTGGCTTCTCTTCTTTTCTCAGCTGTTTGTAAGCCCTGCTCAGACAACCAATTTGACTTCTTGCATTTCTTTTTCTTAAGGATGGTTGTGGTTACCATCTCCTGTACAATGTTGCAAACTTCCATCCATAGGTCTTCAAGCACTCTACCAACCAGATCTAATCTCTTGAATCTCTTTGTCACCTCCACTGTACAACTGTAAGGCGCTAGGTCATACCTGAATGTTCTAGTGGTTTTGTTTTCTTGCTTCAGTTTAAACCTGAGTACTGCGTGCTTCAGCCTAAACAATTATTCCTAGATCACCTTTCTCCACCTGCAGTGGGTGTGGAGCAAAAACACACAATTTGAGAATTGGGTTTCTGCTTGAATTTTCACATGCTTAGCTGTGTAACCTTGATCAAGCCCCTTAATCCCAGTTTCTTTACTTGGAAAATGGACACCATGATGATAATTACACCTTTTAGACTGCGTGTATGCATGAAAATGGCCCAGAGAGGCTTTCTGCATTCCTGACTCTGAATGAATTATGAATTATTCTGCCTCCTGGAATGGAGGAATCTTTTGTTTAGAGGTTATGGCTGCCATCCCCAAAACTACATACTGAGTTTGGCAAAATAACATATATTTCTGAACCATGACACAGAACTCTGACTGAGCTGATATTTCTGTTTTGGTGTTCCAACAGGAGCTAAAACAATGGCTCATATTACTCCCTTCCCAGCCTTACCAGCCAGCCTTTTCTTTCCAACTATTTCTAGCCTGAAATCACACTGCAAGGAGATTGTAAAGGCTTTGGGTCACTTGACAGTTTCCCACATCTCTAGCGTAACACAAGAAGACGTTATTATGGCATCCTGCATAGTCCAATTTCATCTTTTAAATGGAACTGCCCCATTCAGTCCGTCATGTCTTCAACATCTACAGTTGCTTTATAAATTTTCCTATGCTTGCTGTTTAACGAAAAAAATATGTGTGGATCTGATGTAGTTTTCTTTTCTAAGGATGATTCCAGCCATGAAACGAAATAACTAGACTTTCAGTCATGTAACTGTACACAGGAATTGACCAAAGGAAACCACATTTCATGCATTTCTCGCTTGCCTCAAAATACCATTGAAGTGATCCGCCACAACAACCTCATACATTGGCATGTACACTCCAGAAGGGAGAATTTTTCTCTGGATTCATTTTCCACCTAGTGCAAAATGTCTACCATGAGCCTGGCCATCCAGCAACTCGTCACTTGTTTTTGCAGACTCAGTCTATTCCAGGTCTCTTCCACAGCCTCCAGCAAAATCTAGAGGACAAACTCAAAGTTCTCACTCCTGCAGAAAACAGTTTTTATTTATTTATTTATTTATTTTTACTTAAACTTCTGGTAACACCTTCCAAATCTTATGCTCCTTAGCTTGCAGTTGAAGAAATTGCACCAGTGTCCAGCAGTCTCCATTTGCTTCTAAATCCTTCTCCACTCCCACCTGAACAGCAGCTTCTCTGGATCCTATGTACTCGCTACTGTTCTTCAGTTGTGAAGCCAACTCTGACTCTTTGTGATTACTTGGACTGCAGCAAGCCAGGCTTCCTTGTCCTTCATATTTCCCAGAGTTTCCACAAACTCATGTCCATCGAGTCGGTGATACAATCCCACCATCTCATCCTGTCACCCCCTTCTTTTCCTTCCCACAATATTTACCAGCATCAGGGTCTCTTCCAATGAGCTGATTTTACACATCTTGTGGCCTAGGTATTTTAGCTTCATCTTCAGAATCAGTTCTTTCATTGACTATTGCTCTACCATTTCCAAAGCAAAACTCGTGTTTCCATCACGTGACAATATTGGGCATCCATAAAGTTCACTAGAACTGGGACCTTGTTCTCTGGGAGCTTCCAGCACTGTTTCCTTGCCTTTGCTGTTACCATTCCTTTCACCTGGGTTAGAATTTCTTTCCTACAGCTTCTCCAGCTTGAAAAGGCCTGCCGATCCATCATTGTCAGCTATCCAGGAACTGTTATTTACTCCTTCCCCAAAGACTTCTTCCTGCTCCCTCATGGTACTCTGTACAAACTTGTAGCAATTATAATGTAGGAATTAGCATGTTACTTCAGCAAGACCGGGACTCTCCAAGGATCCAATGCATTTTCTCCATCATCTCTGCACTCCTTCATGGAGGTAAGTGCTTAATATTTAAAAGGTGCTCCATGAGTGCAGCCTCCATTTTGGAAGAAAGAGAGGAGCAAAGACCACATTCATTTTCCTGCCTCAAACAACCCCCAACTATGCAAAATAAATGAAACACCAGTTTTTTGCACATCAAACATTAAGCAGCTAAAAATGAATTCCTGAGAGGGTGGAGCAAGCAAGGTGAGCTGTACAATCACCCCAACTCTAGACCAAGTTTGCAACACATGGCACAGGGAGGGTGCATTCAGGCAGATCCAAATAGTCTCCTCAAGTTAGGAAAGACAGCGTTGGGACTCTAGAGTTCACAGGAGAGAGCTACACACAGAGAACTGTGAGAGTCTGCAGGAGATACCCCTCCAGTTTTCAGTTGATAGTTGATAGTATTGGTCATAATTAGAAGGAACAATCATTGAGTTTCAGTTGAGCCAAGTCTAATTGTGTCCTCTCCCACCAGAATGGAAATTACTCAACTCACAGGACATCAGTAGGGGACTCTAGACAGTAATGCCTTGTGAGTGGGGAAAATGAAACCAGGTCTAAAGGTTGGTCTTGGGAGGGGAACTAAGATGGTGGACGAATAGGACAGGGGAACCACTTTCTCCCCAACAAATACACTGAAAAATGTTTTAAAAAACTCAGCAAATTTCACAAGACAAATTCTGGATGCTGGCAGAGGACGTCAGGCACCCAGAAAGGCCACCCATTGTCTTCGAAAGAAGGTAGGACAAAACATAAAAAATAAAAGGAGAGGCGAAGGAGGTAGGAACCGAGATCCTTCCTGGGAAGGGAGTCTTAAAAACAAAGAGGGAGGTTTCCGAACACCAAGAAACATTCTCCCCAGCAGATCTGTGGCGAGTCTCAGAGGGCCAAAGAAAAGGGAGCAAAAACAGATAAATAATTAAACCCCACAAATTATGTGCCTAACTGCAACTCCCAGCAGAGGTGCCACCCAGACACCCAATCCCCTGAGCACAGGCTGTTCATGGAGGGGGAGGGGGTTGCACAACTTTGGGTTAGGATTGAGACTGAATGCCCGAGGGCAACCCACGGGAGCTAGCCTGAGACAGCAACCTAGGCTGTGAAATAGCTTTCCAGAAAAAAGCCACCGCCAGGCCTGCAACACACAACAAAGGGCTTCCCAGAGCTCCACAGTTGCAAGCTGTGGACCCGCCCATCCCCTGCCAGAGACCAGCAGGAGAGGGCAGCCAGAGCCGCAATTATTGCCCCAGAGAGGCATCCTCTACCAGACTGTGGACAGACTTCATTGCTAAGCAAGACTTCTTGGGATTCTGGATGGTCGCTGCCAGAGACCAGCTCTCCACACACCTGAGAAGGCATGCCCAGTTGCACACCCAGAAAACCAAACAGCTGGGAAGGAGGAAAGGCGAAGCCACAGCCCTCAACCGCGCTGGGAATGTTGGACCTGGGAAGTGAGGGAGCCCCAGTGGCCCACCTCAGGCAGCTCCCGGCAGAGCAACTGGGAGCCTGAGGCATGTGGGCTGGGAAAGTGCACATGCTGTGAGAGGGGAGAAACCCCAGAGTGGCTAAATCACTGTGAGGGCATGCCAGGAATATCTGTTTGCAGTGTTCCTCCCTCCCCACAGCATGACTGAACAAGTGAGCCCCCCCAAATAATGACCGCCACCGTGCCGCTTGTGTCAGGGCAGGAAATACACACTGAAGAGATCAGCAAACAGAAGACGCTAAAATAATCAGAGGGAATCACTTTGGAACTGACAGAAATAACAGATTAAATCCCTGCAGTTAGCACTGACTACATAGGAAGGAGCCTATAGAACTTGAAAAGTACAAGCCTGACCAAGGAACTATCTGAAAATGAACTGACCCCACACTGTACACAACAGCTCCAAAGAAAGCCCTAGACATATTTCTACTATGATCATCTTTTAAATTTTTAAACTATTTTTATTACTATTTTTTTAATTTTTATATTTTAATTTTTAAGTCCCTTTTAACTCTTTCGATTTTCATTTTTACAACCATCCATTCCTAGCAAAAAAAAAGAAGACCCTATTTTTTAAAGGTAACTTCATATATATATATATATATATATATATATATATATGTAAGAATTTCGGTGACTCTCTATTTGTTGTTGTTGTTTGCTTGCTTTTTGTTTTTTCCTTTTTTTATTTTTCTTTTTTTTGTAATTGTAGTTTTCAGAATTTACCCTTTTCCCAAGATTTTTAATCTTTGCTTTTTAGTATTTGTCATCAACTTTGTATATTTAAAAACCCAATCTTCAGTACTCATTTTTACTTGGGAGTGAGATCACTAGCTCAGTTGTTCCCTCCCCATTTTTGACTCTCCTTTTTTTCACCTCTATCCCCCCACCCCCTCATTTTCCTCTCTACCCAACTTTGCGAATCTCTTTGAGTGTTACGAGTTGTGAAGAACATTTAGATAACTGAAAACTGGCTGGATCTCTCTCTCTGCATCTGACACCCTGCTTTCTCCCCCTGGCCATTTCTGCCTCCTTCCGCCCTCTTCTCTTTTCGGTATAACTCTGTGAACATCTCTGAGGAATCCAGACTGTGGAGAGCACATAGGAAAGTGATCATTGGCTAGTTCACTCACTATTTTGTTCCTCTTTTCTCTTTCTTTCACTTCTATCTCCCTCCTCCCACTTCTGCACTCCATATAATGCTGTGCACCTCTCTGCGTGTCCCCCACTGTGGAGAACCCTTTCATCATTAACCTAGATGTTATACCATCAGTGCTGTATAGATGGAGGAGTCCTGAGGCTACTGTAACAATAAGGCTGAAAACCAAAGACAGGAGGCCTAAGCCCAAACCCTAAGACTACCAGAGAACTCCTGAATACCTGACTTAATTAATTGATAGGAGCTCATCAAACGCTTCCATATTTACACTGAAACCAAACACCACCTAAAGGCCAAAAAGTTCCAGAGTAAGATATACCACGCAGATTCTCCAGCCACATAGGAACATAGCCTGGAGCTTCAATACACAAGCTCCCCAAAGTCACACCAAGCCCACTGACATCTCAAACCATTTTACTGCACACTTCATTGCTCGCCAGAGAGAAGAAATCCAAATCCACACACCAGAACACCTACACAAGCTTCCCCAACCAGGAAACTGACAAACCACCCGTCCAACCCCACACACGGTGAGGAACCTCCAGAATAAAAGAGATAACACAGCAATATAAACAAGACAAAAAGGCAGAGAAATACCCAGCAAGTAAAGTAACAGGGTAAATGCCCTCCAGACCTAACAAAAGAGGAGGAGATAGGGAATCTACCTGATAAAGAATTCCGAATAATGATAGTGAAAATGATTCAAAATCTTGAAAAAAAATAATCAAGTTACAGATAAATAACCTGGAGACAAGGATTGAGAAGATGCAAGAAAGGTTTAACAAGGACTTAGAAGAACTAAAAAAGAGTCAAAATACAGTGAATAATGTGATAAATGACATCAAAAACACCCTGGAGGGAACTAACAGTAGAATAACAGAGATAGAAGGTAGGATAAAGTGAGGTAGAAGACAGAATGATAGAAACAAATGAAATATAGAGGAAAAAAGAAAAAAAGAATTAAAAGAAATGAGGACAACCTCAGAGACCTCTGGGATAATGTTAAATGCACTAACATTCAAATCATAGGAGTCCCAGATGAAGAAGACAAAAGGAAAGACCATCAGAAAATACTTGAGATAATAGTTGAAAACTTCCCTAAAATGGGAAAGAAAATAATCACTCAAGTCCAAGAAACCCAGGGAATCCCAAATAGAATAAATCCAAGGTGAAGCATCCCATGACACATAGTAATCAAATTAACAAAGATCAGACACAAAGAACAAATATTAAAAGCAGCAAGGGAAAAACAACAAATAACACACAAGCAGAATCCCATAAGGATAACAGCTGATCTCTCAATAGAAATGCTTCAGGCCAGAAGGGGATGGCAGGACATACCTAAAGGGGTGAAAGAAAATAATCTACAATCCCGATTACTGTACCCAGCCAGGATCTCATTCAAATGTGAAGCAGAAATCAAAAGCTTTACAGACAGGCAAAAGCTCAGAGAATTCAGCAACATCAAACCAGTGCTCCAACAAATGCTAAAGGATCTTCCCTAGACAGGAAACATGGATAGGGTGTACAATCTTGAACCCAAAACAATAAAGTAAATGGCAACGAGATCATACTTATCAATAATTACCTTAAATGTAAACGGGTTGAATGCCCCAACCAGAAGACAAAGATTGGCTGACTGGATACAAAAACAAGACATCTATATATGTTGTCTCCAAGAAACTCATCTGGAAACAAGGGACACATACAGACCGAAAGTGAGGAGCTGGAAAAAGATATTCCATGCAAATAGAGATCAAAAGAAAGCAGGAGTAGCAATACTCACATTGGATAAATTAGACTTTAAAATAAAGGCTGTGAAAAGAGGTAAAGACGGACAGTACATAATGATCAAAGGATCAATGCAAGAAGAAGATATAGTAATTATAAATATATATGCACCCAACATAAGAACACCACAATATGTAAGGCAAATGCTAACAAGTATGAAAGGGGAAATTAACAATAACACAATAATAGTGGGAGACATTAATATCCCCACTCACACTGATGGATAGGTCAACTCAACAGAAAATTAAGAAGGAAACACAAACTTTAAATGATACAATAGATCAGTTAGATCTAATTGATATCTATAGGAGGACATTTCACCCGAAAACAACAAATTTCACTTTTTTTCCAACGCACATGAAACCTTCTTCAGAATAGATCACATCCTGGGCCATAAATCTAGCCTTGGTAATTAAAAAAAAATGATATAATTCTGAGCATCTTTCCTGACCACAGTGCAGTAAGATTAGATGTCAGTTACACAGAAAAATCTTTAAAAATTCCACCATATGGAGGCTCAACAACACACTGCTGAATAACCAACAAATCAAAGAAGAAATCAAAAAAGAAATAAAAAATATGCCTAGAAATGAATGAAAATGAAAACACAACAACCCAAAACCTATGGGACACAGTAAAAGCAATGCTAAGGGGAAGGTTCATAGCAATACAGGCTTACCTCAGGAAACAAGAAAAAAGTCAAATAAATAACCTAACTTTATACCTAAAGTAACTAGAAAATGAAGAAATGCAGAGCCTCGGGATTAGTAGAAGGGAAGAAATCTTAAAGATCAGGGCAGAAATAAATGCAAAATAACAAAAGAGACCATAGCAAAAATCAACAAATCCAAAAGCTGGTTCTTTGAGAAAATAAATAAAATTGACAAACCATTAGCCAGACTCATTAAGAAACAAAGGGAGAAAACCCCTAAAAGCCAGAGATAAATCCTCGCACCTATGGACACCTTATCTTTGACAAAGGAGGCAAGAATAGACAATGGAGAAAAGACAATCTCTTTAACAAGTGGTGCTGGGAAAAGTGGTCAACCACTTTCAAAAAATGAAATTAGAACACTACAACACCATATACAAAAATAAACTTAAAATGGATCAAATATCCAAATGTAAGACCAGAAACCATAAAACTCCTAAGGGAAAACATAGGCAAAACACTCTCTGACATAAACCAAAGCAATATTCTCTATGACTCACCTCCCAGAATATTGGCAATAAAAGCAAAAATAAACAAATGGGACCTAAGTAAAATTAAAAGCTTCTGAACAACAAAGGAAACTAAAATCAAGGTGAAAAGGCCGCCTTCAGAATGTGAGAATATAATAGCAAACGAAGCAATGGACAAATAATTAATCTCAAAAATATATAACCAACTCCTGCAGCCATATTCCAGAAAAATAAATGACACAATCAAAAAGGGTGCCAAAGAATTAAACAGACATTTCTCCAAAGAAGACATATAAATGGTTAACAAACACATGAAAAGATGCTCAACATCACTCATTATCAGAGAAATGCAAATCAAAACCACAATGAGGTACCACTTTACACCAGTCAGAATGGCTGTCATCCAAAAGTCTACAAGCAAAAATGCTGGAGAAGATGTGGCAAAAAGGCAAGCCTCTTCCACAGTTGGAGGGAATGCAAACTAGTACAGACACTATGGAGAACAGAATGGAAGCAACCTAGATATCCAACAGCAGACAAATGGATAAGAAAGCAGTGGTACATATACACCATGGAATATTACTCAGCCATTACAAAGAATACATCTGAATCAGTTCTACTGAGGTGGATGAAACTGGATCCTATTACAAAGTGTGAAGTAAGCCAGAAGGAAAAACAACAACACAGTATACTAACCCATATATACGGAATTTAGAAAGATGATAAGAATAACTCTGTATGTTTGACAGAAAAGAGACACAGATTTATAGAACAATCTTTTGGATTCTATGGGAGAGGGCAAGGGTGGGATGCTATGGCAGAACGGCACTGAAACATGTTAATTATCATATGTGAACTGAATTGCCAGCCAAGGTTTGATGCATGATACACGGTGCTCAGGGCTGTTGCACTGGGATAACCCAGAAGGATTGAATCAGGAGGGAGTTGGGAGGGGTTTCTGGAAGGGGAACACATGTTTACCCATGGCGGATTCATGTCAATGTATGGCAAAACCAACATAATAATGTAAATAAAAAGTAAATAAATAGTTATAAAAAATAAAGGTTGGTCTCATCTCAGCTAACAAAGCAGATAAGAAAGCCTTCAAAAGAATAGTTGTTTCCATGAAATTAATAGTGGTCCAAAACTATGTCAGAATACTTATCAAAATTAAAAGACACCCAGCATTAGACAGGGTAAAATTTATAACATTCAACATCCAACTCAATATTTCTGTACAAACTGTCAAATCACTTGTCCTAATTCCATGATAATACTGTAAATTAGTCGTTCTCCAATTAAGACAAATTCAGTTTAGTTCAGTCACTCAGTAATGTCTGACTTTTTGCAATCCCTTGGACTATGACAGGTCAGGCTTCCATGTTCATCACCAACTCCTGCCATTTGCTTAAACTCATGTCCATGGAGTCGGGTGACCACATCCAATCATCTCAACCTCTGTTGTCTCCTCCTCCTCCTGCCTTCAATCTTTCCAAATATCAGGGACCTTTTCAATGAGTCAGTTCTTCTCATAAGGTGGCAAAATTATTGGAGCTCCAGCATCAGTCCTTAGAATGAATATCTGGGACTGATTTCCTTTAGGATTAACTGGTTAGACCTCCTTCCAGGCCAAAAGACTCTCAAGAGTCTTGTCCAACATCACAGTTCAAAAGTATCATTTCTTTGGCACTCAGCATTCTTTATGATTAAATTCTCACAACCATCCATGAATGAAAGAAAAATGATAGCTGTGACTAGATGGACCTTTGTCAGCAAAGTAATGTCTCTGCTTATTATATGCTCTCAAGGTTTGCCATAGCTTTTCATCCAAGGAGCAAGAGTCTTTTAAATTCATGGCTATAATATGTGCAGTGATTTTGGAGCCCCCCAAAATAAAGTCTTTCACTGTTTCCATTGTTTCCTCATCTATTTGCTATGAAGTGATGTGACCAGATGATGTGATCTAAGGTTTTTGAATGGTGAGTTTTAAGCTAGCTTTTTCACTCTCCTCTTTCATTTTCATCAAGAGGCTCTTGTGTTCTTCTTCGCTTTCTGCCATAAGACTGGTGTCATCTGCATATCTGAGATTATTGATATTTCTGATATTAAAAAAATAACTTACTTCAATCGTATCCTTATATTCATTAGCTAAAGAATATTGAGCATGTTAAATAGATACATGTAAAGGAATAAAGGAAAGACTGTGGGAAAAATTAATCGTGCATCAGAGAGCTTCCAAACAATTTCAAGAATATCAAAATATTAACTGGAATCCATGTTACTGGAAGTGAAAGACAGTAGAATTGAGAAAACAACTGCAAAATTACTGGATGAAAATTTTCCATAAATGCTGAAAAATTAAACCCATAAACTCAACTCAAGTATAACTGAACAAAGAGACTTCATCGTTTAAAACAATCAACCAGAGAAATGTAGCCAGAAGGAAAAAGAGACACAGAAGAACAAAAATAAGAATGACAGCAGATCAAACATATGACACAATGTTAGCCAGAAGACACTGGTGCCACATGTAAAAATGCTGAGAGGAATATAACTGACTCAGAATTTTATACCCAAGAAAAATATATATCAAAAACAAGATAAAATACTTTCTCAGACATAAACCAACTACAAGACTGCACCACCACTAACAGAACAATGTAACAAGAAATGTTTTTTAAAAGGCCTCAAGTTAGAAGGAATTTTAAAGAACGTGGAAATCTGGATATACAGGTGGAAGGAACAGTACCCCAAATGATAAACATGAAATGTATATTTAAATGTAGATATATGGACATCACTGGCAATGCAGTTGTTAAGGATCAGCTTTGCAATGCAAGGGATGCTGGTTTGTTCCTTTGACAGAGAACTAAGGTCCCACATGCCACTGAGTAAGTAAGCCTACATGCCTCAAATAGAGTTTACATGCTGCAAGTACTGAGCTTGCCCTCCTCAAATAGAGAGTCCTGACCATAAGGAAGCTCCTGCATGCAACATTGAGACCCAACACTGTCAAAAATAATAAACAAATAAATTTTAAATGAAAGAGATTTTCAAGGCTAATAGATTGCTTTAGAAAATAATTGACTGTGTACAAGAAGGATAGTAACAATATATTGTGTGATTTATACTGGATGTAGAAGTGAATTGTTTGACAAAAATAGCCAAAAGTACAGGATAGAGGAAATGAGAGTATAGTATGATTGGGTTCTTATTCCACATATAAAGGTACAAAAGATCACTTGATGATAGCGCGGGTGTTAACGGTGCACACCATGAATCTTAAACCTACCATTTACAAGAAGAGTTGCAGTTAATAAAGTAAAGGGAATCATAAAAACTACTCAGTCACAAAGAAGTCAGGGATAAAAAGAGAAATGGGAAGAAAAACGTGAGAAATATTGAAAATAAACAGCACGATGATAGAATTAACCCGACTACAGTTTACCATTCAGATGTGAACCCAGATTGGAGATATAACTCAGGCCCCAGATGACAGCAGATCCACATGCATGGCACTCTACAGCAGAATCAGGGCCAGCCTGGCCCCAGGGCCCCATATGCCTGGGCATAGAACAATCCCAATGTTTATATGGAACAGTAAGCTAGAAGACTTCCATCATACAAAGTACACCCTCTGTTTATAAAGAAATTACATTAGAAACCAGTGTTCACTGCACAGAAAGATTAATAAAGTGATAGCATAGGGCCAACGTTCCCTCTTTTACTACTCTAATTCTACCCAGAAAGGAGCAGATAAATGACCGGGCTGAAATCTATTCAATACTAGACATACTTGACCTGGGATATATGTTTGATTTCATGGTTCAGTCTCTTCTCTCCTCTCCTCTCTGGCTCATCCTAAGCCACAGGAGCTGTTCTTCTAAACCAAAGATCAATCACTACATACAAATCTGGATGGCATTTGCTAAGTCTTTCACATAAACCTGTGAAAACGTGTTTCTTCCTGATTTGTACTTCTGGTTCTTTTCAGCCAACCCTGGATCTTGTCCCATCTCCTGGGATCCTGGTTCTCTGTCTCTTGCAGCAATGTTCCCATTCACCAGGCATTGATAATACCTAATGGCATTCATATTAAGAGTGATCATAATACAACCAAAAAGAGAAAGAGAATGTAGCTACTAAATGTTTATTTTGTTCACTTACTCCATATACATTCACAGAATACCTAAAGAGCATGTCTGGTACTTATAAATTTTCAAATTGAAAACTTTCAACGATGTAATAGTGCATTTGCATGCCCAATCAGTTTGTTCACAGGTCTCACATACATTATTTTGGTTACCTCTCTGACAAGTGATTGTGTTTTTGAGTAATTTACTGTTCAAAACTGTATGGAGTAGCACAGTATGTTTAATTCAAGGTTACACTTGAGCTCTCTTCAAGAAAACTAGAGATACTGAGGGAACATTTCATGCAAACATGGGCACAAAAAAGGACAGAAATGGTATGGATCTAACAGAAGCACAAGGTATTAAGAAAAGGTGGCAAGGATACACAGAAGAACTGTACAAAAAAGATTTTCATACCCCAGATAACCACAATGGTGTGATCCCTCACCTAGAGCCAGTCATCCTGGAATGTGAAGTCAAGCGGACCTTAGGAAACATCACTAGGAACAAAGCTAGTCCAGGTGATGGAGTTTCAGCTGAGATGTTTTAAGTCCTAAAAGAAGATTTTGTGAAAGCGCTGCACTCAATATGCCAGAGAACCTGGGAAACTCAGCAGTGGCCACAGCACTGGAAAGGTCAGTTTTCATTCCAATCCCAAAGAAAGACAGTCCCAAAGAGTATTCAAACTACCACACAATTGCCCTCATCTCACATGCTAGCAAAGTAATACTCAAAATTCTCCAAGCCAGACTTCAACAGTACATGAACCATGGATTCTAGATGTTTAAGTTGGGTTTAAAAAACACAGAGGAACCAGAGATCAAATTACCAACATCTACTGGATCATTGAGAAACCAAAAGATTTCCACAAAATCATCTACTTTTACTTTATTGACTACCCCCCAAAACCTTTGAGAGTGTGGATCACAACAAACTGTGGAAAATTCTTAAAGAGATGGGACTACTAGGTCAACTGACCTGCTTCCTGATAAATCTGTTTGCAGGTCAAGATTAGAACTGGACATGGAACAACAGACTCGTTCCAAATATGAAAAAGAGTACATCAAGGCTGTACATTTACAAACTGCTTATTTAACTTATATGCAGACTACATCATGTGACATGCCACCCTGGATGAAGCACAAACTGGAATCAAGACTACCAGGAGAAATATCAATAACCTCATATATGAAGATGACACCACCCTCATTGCAGAAAGTGAAGAAAAACTAAAAGGCCTCTTGAATGAAAGTGAAATAGGAAAGTGAAAATGTTGGTTTCAAGTTCAACATTTAGAAAAGTAAGATCTTTGTATTTGGTCCCATCGATTCATGGCAAATAGATGGGGGAATAATGAAACAGTTAAAGACTTTATTTTGGGGGGCTCCAAAATCACTGTAGATGGTTAAGTTCAGTTCAGTTTCTCAGTTAGGTCCAACTCTTTGCTACCCCATGAATCGCAGCATGCCAGGCATCCCTGTCCATTACCAAATTCCAGAGTCTACCTAAACCCATGTTCATCAACTCGGTTATGCCATCCAGCCATCTCATCCTCTGCTGTCCTCTACTACTCCTGCCCCGAATCCTTCCCAGCATTAGAGTCATTTCCAATGAGTCAACTCTTTGCATGCAGTGGCTCAAGTATTGGAGTTTCAGCTTCAACATCAGTCCTTCCAATGAACACCCAGGACTGATCTCCTTGAGGATGTACTGGTTGGGTCCTCTTGCAGTCCAAGGGACTCTCAAGAGTCTTCTCCAACTCCACGGTTCAGAAGCATTAATTCTTGAGTGCTCAGCTTTCTTCATCATCCAACTCTCACATCCATACATGACTGCTGGAGAAAACCATAGCCTTGACTAGATAGACCTTTGTTGGCAAAGTAATGTCTCTGATTTTCAATTTGCTGTCTCGGTTGGTCATAACATTCCTTCCAAGGAGCAAGTGTCTTTTAGTTTCATGGGTTCTGTCACCATCTGGAGTGATTTTGGAGACCCCCCCAAAATATAGTCTGACACTGTTTCCACTTTTTCCCCATCTATTTCCCATGAAGTGATGGGACCAGATGCCATGATCCTAGTTTTCTGAATGTTGACATTTAAGTCAATTTTTTCACTCTGTTCTTTAATTTTCATCTAACTAGAGATCTCTGCAAGAAAATTAGTGATGCCAAGAGAGTGTTTCATGCAAAGATGAGCACGATAAAGGACAGAAATGGTGTGGATCTAACAGAAGCAGATGATATTTTTAAAAGTAGCATGAAAACACAGACAAACTGAACAAAGCACATCTTCATGACTCAGATAATCAGGATGGTATGATCACTCACCTAGAGCCAGATATCTTAGAATTTGAAGTCAAGTGGGTTTTAGAAAGCATCACTATTAACAAAGGTAATAGGGGTAATGGAATTCCAGTAGAGGTATTTCAAATCCTGAAAGATGATGCTGTGAAAGTGCTGCACTCAATATGCCAGCAAATTTGGAATAGTAAGCAGGGGCCACAGGCCTTGAAAAGATCAGTTTTCTTTCTAATCCCAAAGAAGGCAATGCCAAATAATCCTCAGAATACGGCACAATGGCACTCATCTCTTACATTAGTAATGTATTGATAAAAATTTTCCAAGGCAAGCTTCAGTTATATGTGAACCATGAACTTCCAGATGTTCAAGCTGATTTTAGAGAAGGCAGAGGAACCAGAGATCAAATTGCCAACATTCGATGGATCATAATAAAAGCAAGAGAGTTCCAGATAAACGCATACTTCTGCTTTATTGACTATGCCAAAGCCTTTGACTGTGTGGATCACAATCAAATGTGGAAAATTCTCAAAGAAATAGGAATACCAGAGCATCTGACCTGTATCAAGAGAAACCTGTATGCAGGTCAGGAAGCAAAAGTTAGACCTGAACATGGAACAACAGACTGGTACCAAATAGGAAAAGGAGTACTTCAAGGCTGTATATTGTCTCCCTGATTATTTAACTTATATGCAGAGTACATCATGAGGAAAGCTCGGCTGGAAGAAGCACAGGCTGGAATCAAGATTGCTGGGAGAAATATCAATAACCTCAGATATACAAATGACAGCACCTTTTGGCAGATGGTGACTGCAGTCATGCAATTGGAAGACACCTGCTACTTGCAAGAAAAGCTATGACCAACCTAGACAGAATATTAAAAAATAGAGATACTACTTTTCCAACAAAAGTCCATCTATTCAAAGCTATGGTGTTTCCAGGAGTCATATATGGATTTAAGAGTTGGACTACAAAGAAAGCTGAGTGCCAAAGAATTGATGCTTTTGATCTGTGGTGTGGAGAAGACTCTTGAGAGTCTCTTGGCCTGCAAGGAGTTTCAACCAGTCAATGCTGAAGAAAATCAGACCTAAATGTCCACTGGGAGGTCTGATGATGAAGCTGAAACTCCAATCCTTTGGCCACCTGATGTGAAAAACAGGCTGTTTGGAAATGACCCTGATGCTAGGAAGGCCTGAAGGCAGGAGGAGAAGGGGACAATAGAGAATGAGATGGTTGGATGGCATCACCGATGCAATGGGCATGAGTATGAATAGACTCAGTAGTTGGTGATGGGCAAGGAAGGCCGGCATGCTGTAGTCCATGGGCTCACAAAGAGCTGGACATGACTGAGTGTCTGAAGTGAACTGAAGTGAACCATATATGACAGGAAGCTTAAATGCATTAGTGGTACTACAACTGTATACTTCAAGGTACTGAAAGATGAAAAATGTTTCCTTCATTGTGTGTTTTTGTTTCTTTTTTAAATTAATGTTTTGTTAAAGGATAATTGCTTTATAGAATTTTATTGCTTTTTGTCAAACATTAACATGAATCAAGCATATATATATATATAAATACACACACACACACACACACACACACACACACACACACACACACATATATATATACACATACCCTCACTTTTGAACTTTCCTCTCATCTCCTACCCCACCCCACCTCTCTAGATTGATGCAGAGCCCCTTTTTGAGTTTCCTGAGCCATACAGCAAATTCCTGTTGGCTATCTAGTTTACAGATAGTAACACACATTTCAATGTTACTCTTTCCATACATCTCGCCCTCTCCTGCTCTCTCCCCATGTCCATAAGTGTATCTCTATTTCTGTTTCCCCACTGCTATGTGTTTGTTTCTTGTCTTTTATTTGTGTGGAAAGTATCATAAAGCTACTCCACTACAGTGCTATATAGCCAATTGTGTTAGTTGAGTCCATAAGTAAATTTTTTGGACATATGAAGAAATTGGGAGTTTTGAATGCCATTTGAAATGGAACCTGTTCATTATACAGGGAACTTAGGCTTTTCCTAAGATCTGTGAATACAAACGTGAAGACATCGTCTCCAGTTCCAAGGATGCCAGATTCTTGGTTGGAATTTTAGATCTTGGTTGGAATAACATCCATATTCTAGGCATCTTAGTGCTTCAAAAGACCTTGATAAGAACAAAAAATATTAAAGTAGAAATAGTCATCATATTTCTACCCACTTCTAGAAAGTGTTGGTTAAGCTCCTCAGTACTGGATCTTGTTATGCTGATGGGCTTGACGGAGAAGTGATGTTAACAGAAGTAAGGAAGGTGAGACGTGTAGGGCAGAATTTGAGGTAACAAAAACGAGATATTAAGAAGCTGAGGTATTGATAGAGATTTGGGACCAGAATTGAAAAAGCAGCTTTCAAAACAAATTGGATCATGTGGTATGCATAATCCTCATTTTAGTCCTTAGAGGACCTCTGCTGACTGGAGATCAGTACTCTGATCTTATCCAATCAGATCTCTACTCTCTCTCTCTCTCTCTCTCTTTTTTTTTTTTCATGTAACACAAGTCAGATCCATCTATCTGTTTCTCACTGCTTTTCCTTTTTCCTGGCTCTGAAACTGTGTGCAGCAGTTCAGCCTAATCCATCCAGAGAAGTTCTTCTCGATGAGCCAGGGGTTATGGGCTGCCTATAAAATTCTCTACTCTCCACCTCTCTTTCAAAACCAAGTTTATTTTGTAATATGGTAATGTATCCAGTAATTAAAAGATTGCATTTCTTACCTGCCTGTGCTCTTGGTCATGACTGGTGACTTTTTGATATAGTAGACTTGTAAGAGGGATTTCTTGGAAAACTGCTTTCAAGGAGCAGATTTAGCTAAGAGATGAGGCTCTTCCTTTCCAGATCGTCTTCCAAATTGCTATCTGGATTTCACACGTGATGGCTGGAACACCTGCAGTTGTATTGGACCACCACATAACGTTGGAGATGGACTCCACCGAAGCTCTGGATGGCTCAACTTCGGATTTGTTTCATAAGGAGGAAAAAAAAAATCAAGCTTACCTCATTAAAGTTATGTTGTTTTAGGTTTTTGTAGTGTGCATCCAAACTTAATCCTGATACTACTATGTGGTTGATATCATATAGCATTGCAATTTTGTTGTGTTAAATGCATATATTTATATTTTAAATTTATTTTTTTTAATTTTATAAATTGATTCAAAAACCACAAGTGTACCTAAATTGTATAAATGCAAAACTGTGATTGCAAATATGTTTTCCTATAGATTTTGAATTTTTAAACTTTATCTTTTTCTTTCCTTTCTTGTTTTCTCCATATTTGTTCACTCTAGGCCATATTCTCTCTTATACTTACATCTATATGCATATCTACAGGCCAAAACATCGTGAGGGCAGGTTGAAGAGAAAAAAATAACAAAGGAGAAGGACATGAATAAAGGGTGGTGGCCCTTGTTACTCATCATGAATGTTCTGCAGTAGGATCACATTCCCCTACCCTTATGTGTACCCACCACTCCAAGATTTGCCATGACTGTGGAAGTTACTTTGGCCAGTAGAATTCAAGTAGAAGTGGTATGTCATGCGCAAATAGAAGTATTGTCTATCCCACAGCTGGAAAGCATATGTAATGACAGGAGCTGGACAAGCTAAGTTAGACCAGAGGTAAATATCACATGTGAAACATGCAACAAGTAAGAAGTGAATCTTCTTCACTGTGGAGTGACCCAGACTATTATTATAAGAAGGAGGGATGAAATAGTATTTACCTGCTTTTAAAACAATGTTATTTAGGGTTTGATTATAGCAGTTGAACTTGTAACCTAACACTTATAGAAGAATGACTGATTTTTGTGTTAGCCTTGTTTTGATATTAGAGTCTGGTGTAATTAGACAAGATGTACTTATTTATACTTACAAGTGGGTCAAGTGACAGCCCTGCCCTCTGCAGGCTGTGGTTTAGTGCGGGTTCCAGAAACCCAAGCAGAAACAAAGGCACATGGCAGGGACAGCTGTAGGAACTGTCAAGATGCTGTAGGAACACTTAGGAGGGGAACCTGAATAAGTCCTGTTCTCAGGAGGTTGCCTGAAGAAGGGGACAATCCTATATCAGTCTCCCCAAAAAGAGGCCATGGTGTCATGTGTCATTTATTTCAAAGTTCCTCCTAGAAGGTCTTCCCTTTTAATCCAGTGGTTAGGAGTCCACCTTCTAGTACTTGGAATATGCATTGGAGACCTGGTTGGGGAAGATTCCAGACACCACAGGCAAATTCAGCCAGTGGGCCATAATTTACTGAGCCTGTGTGCCCTAGTATCTGTGGTGTGCAACATAAGAAAACACCCAAATGAAAAGCCCTGGCACAGAAACTGTAAATGAAGAACATCTGAGTGTCAGTGAAGACCCAGTGCAGCCAACCCTTTTCAAAACATTTATGCAAAAGAAACCAGTGAGGTCACAGGGGAAGGATCGGAGAAAGAATCAAATCAGCCCTGGACTGATTCCTTGCAATCTTTGGAGAGGGAAGCTTCAGCCTGTTTCCACAAGGAACTCGGAAACGTAAGCTGTGCCCCAAGCTAAGGCCTGGGAGCTGATATTTCATGCTCCTTCCAGCACCTACCTCTCATTCTTCAACTAACACCTAGCTCATGTCTACAGGCCCTTGTATTAGATCCTCTAAAGACAAATTAATGATGACACTAGAGGAAAAAGGATACCAAGTCTCAGGAAAATGCGATCTCAGATAATGTCAAGATTTCTACAACCACTCTTCATTCTGTAGCATCATATCTGGAATCCTGTCAGTCTAGAGAACCTCACAGCCTTTAGTGGTATACTTTCTTTTAATTTGTCTTTAATTTATATCAGAGTGTAGTTGATTTACAGTATTGTGTTAGTATTAATTGCATGGTGAATTAATTCCATTATGCATACATATACATCCATTCTTTTTTAGATTATTTTCCCATACATATTATTATAGAATATTGAGTAGAATTTCTTTGCTATATAGTAGGCCCTTGTTGATTACCTATTTTATATGTAGTAGTGTATTTGTATGAATCTCAAACTCTCAATTTATCCCTCTCCCACATTATGCTTTGCTAATTATAATTGTGTTCTTGAAAGAGGGAAGTGCATTCAATGTCTATGGGCTCTTTAATGGATCAGGCTCTGTGCTTGTCACAGTGGAGTTACTGGGGAAGGCAAGCCTGAGAGAGACTCATTTGAGATAATGCTAAATGTTGAGAAGGAGCCAGCCATACAGAAAGCTGATAGAAGTCCTTTCTAGATGCAGAAAATAGCTTTTAAAGGCCCAAGGTAACCAAGCTTAATAAATGATTACCCTTCCACCTGAAATCTTCCTTCCACGTTTGGAAGATGGCCACGTGTCACCCACCAGCACCTCATCACATTCTTCACTTGTCAGTTACCAGCAATGAGCCATCTCACTCTCCACAGAAGGGAGACTGGGGCTGTCACAGGGCTGCTGGACTCAGGAATGTGTGCAGAAACTGGTTATCATCAGGGGAATCAGGTGCCAGGGCCACCACCTGTGACTTTATCTATGTGGGCTTTTCCTCAGGGGTGGAAATTCCAGGGAACTGATAGAGCCAAGAAACATGGAATCCCTCTTGTCTCATCTTGCCCTGTGTGATCCTGTGGTCCCCTGACCACACTGCTCTCTGACCAAAATCACTTTCGTCCCTTTCCTCTCCAGAGGTGGCCTGTGACTAACATTACCACCTGATCCTGAAGCCTGGTGGCTGGTACACAACCCACAATCGGCTGACCCAGCTAAGTCCAGCCTTGTGTTTTGTGTTTCATTTTACCAGACCAGATTCATTAATCAAAGTATCCAGAGAACATGACTTGTTAACCCCCTCTCAAAGCCTTCAAAGCTCCAAGTCTTTCTTCAGCATCAAAGAGGGAACACATCTCTTAATTCCAGGTTAGCTCTGGGGCTGCTGAGACGGGAGTGAGTCAGGCACCTCCTGCGTGATGGCCTTCTGGGGCCACTCTAGCTGGGGCTCCCACAACTGTGCCTGGAACCCAGCAGAACCAGCTCCAATTATTGCTTTTCTCCTGCTACAAGAAGGCAGGTCTGTTGATAGAATCAGAGCCAGATCTGTGGGTCAAGGGAAAAGGAAGTTTCACTCTGGTGCCTATAGTCCTTGGAGAGCTGCCCAGAAGAGGATGCCATTGATGATATTTTCCTTCCTGGAGCTCTCCCAGCCTAAGAACCAGAGGCTCTGGGTCCCAGCACTTCCCCATCCCACCTGCAGCATTAGGGTGAGTCATACACCCTAGGGTTTAGTTTCCCATCTCTTGAACGAGGACGACCAGCTTGCTCCAGAACACTTGCTCCAGACTGAAGCTCAATGACAATTAGTGAACAAGTGGTCAAAGGTGCATGTTGCCAAGGATGCTGAGACAGTATCTGATGGGAAGGGGTCCATGACTGCCTGGTGATGTCCACAGATCCTTGGATCAGAACAGGGAATGATAGACCACTTGGGACCAGCTGCTGTGACATAGAGGACCTTAGAGGCCATCGTCCCTGGAATGTTCTGCAACTTGGTTTCTGTGGGTTGAGATCAGGTAATTATAAGTCAGAGGTTATCAAATGGGAAGGTTGTAGATGTCAGCAGAAATCCACATTGGGCTGATGAATCAGCTCTCCTAAAAGAATTCTAGAATCATGATGCAAGAAGATTCTTTGATAAATTGAATAGCGTTTTAAATACTTTTTTGAATAGCTCATCTTTTGAATGACCTACATTTCGCTCTTTCTCTAGGGATGATGCCCACTGTTAGAGTGGAATCAAAGGACTCCTTGGGGAGGCTGTTCCTCTTCCTGTGACTCATTAGCAGTGAGTACAGCTCTAACCCCTCAATGTCTAGAGCATGAATTCTAGCAGAAAGGAAGTGTCTTCCAGCAAGTTTAACTAGAAGACCCAGGTAGGTCTTGCCCTATGGTAGGAACCATTCTTTTCCCAGTGCTTCTTCCTTCATATGTCCTATGCAACCTGTCCACCTCTTGGTGACCAGGTTTGAATTCTTCCACCCTTCCCTTCGATCTATCCCCATAGCCCCACTTTGGCTTCCTCCCTACCCAGTCCCTGTCTATCAGCTGCAGATAGCAGTAAAGAAGAGAAAACCAGGGAAGGGGCAGTCCAGTTAATAATGACCACATTCCTCCATTCTCCAGATCCTGTCCTGAATCATCAAGATCTCCAGAAGGATGACTAATCAGCTTAACAAGGGAATAAAAACTGAGGAGCTCTATACAGTCAGAAAAAAAAAACCTGGTAGCTGACTGTGGCTCAGATCATGAACTCCTTATTGCCAAATTCAGACTTAAATTGAAGAAAGTAGGGGAAACCACTAGACCATTAAGGTATGGCCTAAATCAAATCCCTTATGATTATTCAGTTGAAGTGAGAAGTAGATTGAAGGGACTAGATCTCGTAGACAGAGTGCCTGATGGACTATGAACGGAGCTTCGTGACATTGTACAGGAGACAGGAATTAAGATGTTCCCCATGGAAAAGAAATACACAAAAGCAAATGGCTGTTTGAAGAGGCCTTACAAATAGCTCTGAAAAGAAGAGAAGTGAAAGGCAAAGGAGAAAAAGAAAGATATTACCATCTGAATGCAGAGTTGCAAAGAATAGCAAGGAGTGATTTAAAAAAAGAAAAAAGCCTTCCTATGCGTTCAATGCAAAGAAATAGAGGAAAACAACAGAATGGGAAAGATAGGAGATGGCTTCATGATAATTAGAGGTACCAAGGGAATATTTCATGCAAAGATGGGCTCGATAAAGGATAGAAATGATATGGACCCAAAGGAAACAGAAGATATTAAGAAGAGGTTGCAGGAATAAACAGAAAAAAACTGTACAAAAAAGATCTTCATGACCCAGATTATCATGATGGTCTAATCAGTCACCTAGAGCCAGACATTTTGGAATGTGAAGTCAAGTGGTCCTCAGAAAGCATCACTATTAACAAAGCTAGTGTAGATGATGGAATTCCAGCTCAGCTATTTCAAATCCTGAAAGACGATGCTATGAAAATGCTGCACTCAATATGCCAGCAAATTTGGAAATCTCAGCAATGCCCACCGGATGGGAAATGATCACTTTTCATCCCAATCCCAAAGAAGGCAATGCCAAAGAATCCTCAAACTACTGCACAGTTATACTCATCTCACACGCTAGTAAAGTGATGCTCAAAATTCTGCAAGCCAGGCTTCAGCAATATGTGAACCATGAACTTCCAGATGTTGAAACTGGTTTTAGAAAACACAGAAGAACCAGAGATCAAAATGCCAAATTCTGATGGATCCTCGAAAATGCAAGATAGTTCCAGAAATAAAAACCATCTATTTCTGCTTTATTGACTCTATCAAAGCTTTTGACTGTGTAGATCACAATAAACTGTTGAAAATTCTGAAAGAGATGGAATATCAGAGCATCTGACCTGTCTCCTGAGAAACTTATATTCCTGTCAGGAAGCAACAGTTAGAACTGGACATGGAACAACAGATTGGTTCCAAATAGGAAAAAGAGTACGTCAAGGCTGTATATTGTCACCCTGTTTATTTAACTTATATACAGCGTACATCATGAGAAATGCTAGGCTGGAAGAAGCTCAAGCTGGGAGAAATATCAATAACCTCAACTGATATTGCTGGAAGAAATATCAATAGCCTCAGATATGCTGATGACACCACCCTTAGGCATCAAGTGAAGAAGAACTAACAATCCTCTTGATGAAAGTGAAAGTGGAGAGTGAAAATTTTGGCTTACCATTCAACATTGAGAAAACTAAGATCATGGCATCTGGCCCCATCACTTCATGGGAAATAGATGGGGAAACAGTGTCAGCTTTTATTTTGAGGAGTTCTAAAATCACTACAGATGGTTATTGCGGCAATGAAATTAAAAGAAGCTTACTCCTTGGAAGGAAGATTATGACCAACCTAGATAGCATATTGAAAAGCAGAGACATTACTTTGCCTACAAAGCTCCGTGAAGTCAAGGCTATGGTTTTTTCCAGTCGTCATGTATGGATGTGAGATTTGGACAGTGAGAAAAGCTGAGTGCCTAAGAATTGATGCTTTGGAACTATGATGTTTGAGATGACTCCTGAGAGTCCCTTGGGTTGCAAGGAGATTCATTCTATCCATCCTAGAGGAGATCAGTCCTGGGTGTTCATTGGAGGGACTGATGTTGAAACTGAAATTCCAATAGTTTGGTCACCTTATTCGAAGAGTTGACTCACTAGAAAAGACCCTAATCTTGCGAAGGATTTAGGGCATGAGGAGAAGGGGATGACAGAGAATAAGATGGCTGGATGACATCACAGACTCCATGGACGCAGGTTTGGGTAGACTCCTGGAGCTGGTGATGAACAGGGAGGCCTTAATGCTGCGATGCATGGGGTGGTGAAGAGTCGGAGATGACTGAGCGACTGAACTGAACCAAACTGAGAGATGCAGATAGTGATGGGATTAGAGTTGTTGAGTGTGGTGGACAGTTTTCAGAGGACAGGAGAAGAGCTGGAATAATGTGCATGTATGTCTCCAACCACTCTCTCACTTGGGTCCTGCGTGTATCTGCTATCTTGAGCTCCACAGCGTATCGCTAAAGACAGAAACTTCAAAATGGATATTTTTTAAATGTCTTATTACAAAATGGTTTCAAAAATAACAAATGCAAGAAGGAATAGTGTCATGAACCCTGTATTCATTATTCGGCATCAATAACTCCAAAGTGACTCTTAGTCCCACAGGTTATGATAGACAGGAACTATGCAAGATGAGAGTGGTGGACAGTTGGGTTCCTGGTGAAGACGTTCTGACTTGCATCAGTTCTCTTCTTGCTATGGTCTCACATGTGATGTGGGAGGGGAAGGAGGAAGTAGGAGAAGAGAGAAAAAGAGGGAGAGGATAATCCCGTCATAGGGACTCCACCATCTAAACCCCATGTCAGCTTAGTTACTTCCCTAAGGCAATGCCTCCTAATACCATCACATCACCATTTAAGGTTCAGCATCAGAATTCAGGGGTGGACACAATTCAAACCATTTCAACTATGCAAATCTGCTTTTAAATCAAGAGAGACCCTCATTTAATTTCCTGTTTTTACTTTTATTCATTTTTCCTGAAGTATTTTAGGAAAGAGAGGTCAATTTCACAAAATATACATAATGATTATTTGTGGGAAAGTACTATTATATACAAAATACTGTATTTTGTTCCAAAGAAAATAAGCATCTCATACTGATAGCTTATGGTGAGCAATGTCAGATTCATGATCTCTGAAGAAGAAGATTTAACTTTGAGACCATGGATCAGGCTTGCTCATTCAAGAGCTTTTGTGGAGAAGAGGTGTTTTGTTTCTTTGTTTTGTTTTGTTTTCTTGTGTTTTTTTAATAAGTAAAGAGACAGAGAAAGTTTCTGACACAGACATCAATACAGGGATGCAGAGGCCCCCATTCACTAGTCTTTATCATGGGGACTATATACTTATTAAAAGTAGTTATTACAATAAATCAAAAGAATGTCTCAAGGATGTAAAAATTTTACCAGACCCACTCCTACAATTTACATTTTAGGATAACAGGATTAGAACTTAACAAATAACACAAGACTCACTCCCATAATATACATTCTAAGATGGCAGGATTGGTCAGAATCAGGAAGTAGAAACTGTCCTCAAGCAGGAAACATTCGGTGCATTGCTGAGTTCAGTCACTCAGTCATGTCCGACTTTTTGTGACCTCATGGACTGCAGCACGCCAGGCTTCCCTGTCCACCACTAACTCCTGGGGTTTACTCAAACTCATTTCTGTTGAGTCAGCGATGCTATCCAACCAACTTATCCTCTGTTTTCCCTTCTCTTCCACCCTTCAATCTTTCCCAGCATCAGAGTTTTTCAGATGAGTCATTTCTTCACATCAGGTGGCCAAAGTACTGTAGCTTCAGCTTCAGCATCAGTCTTTCCCATGAATATTCAGGACTGATGTCCTTTAGGATTGAATGGATTGTTCACTTTGTAGTTCAAGGAACTCTCAAGAATCTTCCCCAAGACCACAGTTCAAAAGCACCAATTCATCAGTGCTCAGCCTTCTTTATGGTACAAGTCTTACATCCATATATCACTGCTGGAAAAAAACATAGCTTTGGCTACGTGGATCTTTGTGGCAAAGTAATGTCTCTGCCTTTCACAATGCTGTCTAGTGTTTTAACTGTATGAATGCAGTCACCATCTGTAGTGATTTTGGACCCCCAGAGAAGAAAGTCTGTCACTGTTTGCATTGTTTCCTATTCTATTCGCCATCAAGAGGTGGGACCCGATGCCATGATCTTAGCTCTTTGAATGCTGAGTTTTAAGCCACCATTTTCACTCTCTGCTTTCTCCTTCATCAAGTGGCTCCTTAGTTCCTCTTCAATTTGTGTCATAAGGGTGATGTCATCTGCATATCTGAACTTAATGATATTCCCTGCAGTCTTGATGTCACCTTGTTCTTCATCCAGCCCAGCACATCATGTTGTACTCTGCATATAAGATAACAAGTTGACATTGTACAACCTTGATGTACTCCTTTCCCATTCGGAACCAGTCTAGTTTTCCACATCCACCTGTAACTGTTGCTTGACCTGCATACAGGTTTTTCAGATGCAGATAAGTAGGTCTGTTATTCCCATCTCTTTAAGAATTTTCCTGTTTCTTGTGGTACACATGTTCAAAGGTTTAGTGTAGTCAGTGAAGAAGAAGTGGGTACTTTTCCAGAATGCTCTTGCTTTTTCTATGATCCTGTAGATGTTAGCAATTGGATATCTGGTTCTTGTGTCTTTTCCAGTTTGAACATCTGGAATTTCTCTGTTCATGTACTGTTGAAGTCTAGCTTGGAGAATTTTGAGTATTACTTTGCTAACGTGTGAAATGAGCAATTGTGTGATTGTTTGAAGATTCTCTGACATTGGGACTGGAATGAAAACTGACCTTTCCAGTCCTGTAGCCACAGCTGAGTTTTTCAAATTTGCTGGCATATTGAATGCAGGACTTCTAAAGCATCATCTTTTAGGATTTGAAATAATTCAGCTGGGATTCCATTACCTTCACTATCTTTGTTCATAGTGATACTTCCTTAGGCCCACTTGAGTTCACACTCCAGGATATCTGATCTATATTTGAGCTCAAAATTTATATTGGAATATTTCATATGCAAATATATATATCTTATGATGCTAGTTCAAGAGGCTCATAATTCCCTGCCCCCTCACTTTAGTAGATGTTTGAATGCATTGGGTTATGATACTGCCAACCTCAGGTATCTATTATGAACATTCCCTTCTATATTTCATTTATGGTTTCTTCATCCATTATAGACCTTTGATAGAACCACTTCATGAGAATGTTTTAAAAGAGTGTTTTCCTGTTTCTATCAATACTTCGAATTTAATTCCTGAAATTCTTCAATAAAAATAAGATTCCTTTTACTATGTGTAGTTACATAAAATATGCTTCATAGATACAAACACAAAAACAGCTTCAATCTTGATGATTAGTTTCATTTCTCAGTGCTCAGAATGGTGAGTTGGTGCCCTAGCGATCTGTCTCAGAGACAAATTAGATGTGGCCTATTAACATTTGCCATTTGACAATTTATGATCCTAGCAACGTCTTTTTTGATGAAGATAGTGATGCATGTCTAATGAAGTGGCTAGGAAGATGACATGAAACCAAGAATGTCCAGCATGGCCCCTATATCCATGTGCATGATGTTCTTAGCAGTTTTTTCTCCAAGTAGGCAAGGTTCTCCATCTTTTTAGATGTCCATGCAGATCAGTTTGACTTTCCAGCCAAACTTCAAGGAAGAGATTACAGTCCAATTCTCTGTATTCTGAAAAGCTGCTACGTCCACTTGCCAAGGATACTGATGAAGGTAAAGATGTTGTGATATTTTTTCCTGTTTATTAATGTCCTAAAGGGGAAAACTAAGGCAGGACAGAGCATATATAACAAGGGGTCTCCACTACATGCTAAGAACCTGAACTTCCCTGAGTACTTGGAGCCAAGAAAGAAGCATGAAGTGTCTTGTCCTCCTTGGGCTGGTGGCCTTCTCAGAGTGCATAATCATGTAAATATGGGGACTGTAAGCCTCATCATATTCATTTCTTGGTTTGTTTGTTTTTTTTTTTCATCTGATTATTCTTCCACTCATCAGGTTTCTAAGGGAATGGAATACTTCCCTAACAGTCTTAAACTTCAACTCTTACTTATTGATAAGTACTTTGGTGTGGGGTCTTGGTGTAGATTTACATGGTTGCACAACTCTTGGGGTCCAGTCATCTAATAACCTACTGAAAATGGAACTCCTTGCAATTTCTCAATGCACAGTCTATGCAGATATAGGTGTGGTCCGCCGGAATAGCACTTTTCTACATTTTATTCAACATGTCCTCTTTGTTTCTTCTCTACTTCAGTGTGTATATGTCCATGTCTGCATCTCTGTATCACTATCATTTAACTCTCCATCTGTTTGGAAGTCTCTGTCACTGTGCTTCTCTCTGTGTTTTCTTTTAATTTTACATGTGACTCATCCTTCCTTCTCAAGCCTCTAAATTTCTCTGATTTGTTCTCTATCTCCTGTATTCTTCGTTGAACTCTCTCTTCTCTTTCAACTTGAAGAAAGATACAATGTTTTATATGCACTGATCTATATCTGAAAAGCAGTGTGCCCACAGCCAATTCACAGACCTTTTGCATTTCAAATTCTTGCCTTGTGAAAAAGGATTAGTGTCCCCCTTATACCTCATTCCCTGAGCATCTATGAGAAGGATACAGTGGGATGGCAACAGCAAGGTAAATGGATGTCTTTGTTGAGACTTCCTATTTTTCCTGTACCTTATATCCATCACTTTACTTATCCCCAAAATATTCTATGTGAAGGGTTTGAATTGTTGTATTCCACCATTTACCCGAGGCAGAGACTGAGATCCCAAATGGTCATATGGCTTACCCAACATAACAGAAGAGAAGTTGTATTCAAATATATGTCTTTTCTAAGGTATATGTATAAAATTCTGATAGCAAGATGACTCAAAAATCATTGGAAAATACACAGTGCCATTCCAATGACAGTTGTTCCTTAACATTAAATTCTTGGTGAAAGAATACCTCTAAGGATAGTGAAGACCATGAGAAAAACCCTCAGTGGAAAAAACATGCTGAAAAATTTCCTGAAGGAACGTGCTTACAGACTATACCAGATTTCTTCTCCTGGCTCAAATATAACTGTTCACCCCCTGAGGAACATCATGGATGTGAGTATTTTGGGTGGATGCTTCTCCACAAGCCCCCCTGGAGCTCGAGCCTCGCACTGGGGCTAATCTGGAGGTGCCAGGTGGGATGTTGGGGTTGGGGTTCCTGCAGGAGGCAGAAACACTAGAAAACAGGGACCCCACCCAGAGGAGAAGCACTCTCATCCTCAACTCTTGGTCATGTTAACTGGGCCCAGCAATTACTAGGTGGCAGGTAAATATCCATTTCAGTGTCAAAGATGTGTCATTAGTTTGAGGGAGATTGTTCCTTCTGAACTAAGTGAACCACTCAGTCACAGATGAAGATCACCGACCAAAAGGTAGAACCCACTGAAAAGCAATTGTGAAATCCCCAGGCAGAGGAATTCACTTTCCACAGATGCAAGAACAATGGAACTACAAAGATACTGAACCAGTATCTCCTGCAACGCCATAAGAATCTAACACTGTGGTAACTGTTTTTAGATTAGAAAAAGGGCT